>PYAF01002407.1:5682572-5695400 GCA_007407185.1 Glycine tomentella | reverse complement strand
AACTTATCATCTGGTCTTAGAAAGTGGCTATCATTTAGACCTATTACGCACCCTTTATGTGCCTTCATTGTCTAGAAACCTTATTTTTGTTTCTATGTTGGATAATAATGGTTTTAAGCTTATGTTTGGATCTGGAGTTTTCAATTTGTATAAGAATGCTAATCTTATTGGTTCTGGTATTCTTATGGATGGTTTATATAAATTGAAACTTGATAATGTTTATGCTGAATCACTGCTTAACATTGTTTTCAATGTTGGTTTAAAACGTGGCATCGAGAATGAAAGTTCTACTTTCTTGTGGCATAAAAGATTAGGTCATATATCTAAAGAAAGAATCATGAGATTGGTGAAGGATGAAATTTTGCCAAATTTAGATTTCAATGACCTTGAGTTATGTGTGGATTGCATTAAGGGAAAGCAAACCAAACATAATAAGAAAAACGCTACAAGAAGCACCCAACTTTTAGAAATTATACACACCGATATTTGTGGGCCAATGGACACTTCGGCCTTTAATGGAGAGAAATATTTCATTACCTTTATCGATGATTTTTCACGTTATTGCTATATCTACTTGCTTCATGAAAAATCTCAATCAATAGATGTCCTAAAGATATTCATTAAGGAAGTTGAGAGGCAATTGGATAGAAAAGTGAAAATTGTAAAGATCAGATAGAGGTGGTGAGTATTATGGCAAATATAATGAGTCAGGACAATGTCCAGGACCTTTTGCAAAATTTCTCGAAAGACATGGCATATGTGCACAATACACTGTGCCAGGCACACCACAACAAAATGGTGTAGCAGAAAGGCGTAATCGGACATTATTAAATATGGTAAGGAGTATGATGAGTAACTCCACACTACCTAGAAATTTGTGGACTTATGCGCTTAAAACTGCGACTTACTTGCTAAATAGGATTCCTAGTAAGGCAATTCAAAATACTCCTTCTGAATTGTGGACAGGAAGGAAGCCTAGCTTGAAGCACTTGCATATTTAGGGTTGTCAAGCCGAAGCAAGAGTTTATAATCCACACGAAAGAAAACTAGACTCTCGAACTGTTAGTGGGTACTTCATTGGTTATCCTGAGAAGTCTAAAGGGTATGTGTTTTATTGTCCAAACCATAGTCCGAGAATTATAGAAACTGGTAATGTTAGATTCATTGAGAATGGCGAAGTTAGTGGGAGTTCTAAAAGGGAAGTTGTGGAAATAAAGGAGACTTTGGTAAATGTTCCTTTGCCTGTAATTGTTCCTCCTTCCACAATTTCACCTAATGTTGTTCTAGTCGTTGTAGAACATGATAACAATGATGAACAACATTTGAATGAAACAGTTCTCCCGGAAGATACTAACTTGCAGAATACTAATGCACAAGAACCACAAGGAATAGAATTAAGAAGATCTCAAAGGGAACGAAAGTCAGCTATTCCGAATGATTATGTGGTTTATTTGCAAGAATTAGATCATGATGTTGGAATCTATAAAGATCCAGTTTCGTTTTCACAAGCCATAGAAAGTATTGAATCTGATAAATGGATAGAAGCTATGAAGGAAAAGCTAAAATCCATGGAACAGAACAATGTCTGGGAACTCGTTCAATTACCAGAAGGTTTTAAAAGAGTCGTTTGTAAGTGGGTCTTTAAGACAAAATGCGACTCTAGTGGTAATGTCGAACGATATAAAGTCAGACTCGTTGCCAAGGGTTACACTCAGAAAGACGGCATCGATTATAAAGAGACTTTTTCACCCGTCTCTAAAAGGATTCATTTAGGATAATTATGGCATTAGTAGCTCATTATGATTTAGAGCTGCATCAAATGGATGTGAAAACAACCTTTCTTAATGGTGATCTTGAGGAAGAAGTTTATATGGATCAACCCAAAGGTTTTTCCATGGAAAGTGAAAGAAAGTTGGTATGTAAACTTAAGAAGTCAATATATGGACTTAAGCAAGTCTCCCGACAATGGTACATAAAGTTTAATACCATTGTTACATCTTTTGGATTTAAGGAAAACACTGTTAATCGGTGTATATACCAAAGGATCAGTGGGAGTAAGTTTATTTTCTAGTCTATGTTGATGATATCTTACTTGCTGCGAATGATTTATCGATATTGCGTGAGACTAAAGATTTTCTCTCAAAGAACTTCGAAATGAAAGATATGGGAGATGCGTCCTATGTGATAGGAATAGAAATATTTCGTGATCGGTCACAAGGATTGTTAGGACTATCTCAGAAAGGATATATTGAGAAGGTTCTTGAGAGATTCAATATGAGTAAGTGTTCACCTGGGATTGTTCCTGTACAGAAAGGTGATAAATTTAGTCTCATGCAATGTTCAAAGAATGATGTTAAACGGAAAAAGATAGAAGTAATTCCATATGCTTCTGTTGTTGGAAAGCTGCAAATTAAGAAAGTTTTAAGGTACTTTCAAGGCACGAAGGATTACATGTTCATGTACAAAAGATCCAATGAATTGGAAGTGATTGGATATGCGGATTCGGATTTTGGTGGATGTCTTGATAGTAGAAAGTCAACTTTTGGCTACTTGTTTATGTTGGCTCAAGGAGCCATATCATGGAAAAGTGTCAAACAGACTATCATTGCTTCATCCACTATGGAAGCAGAATTTGTGGCGTGTTTTGAAGCCACAGTTCATGCATTATGGCTGCAGAACTTTATTTCAGGGCTTGCGGTTGTCGACACCGTTAGCAAGCCGCTGAAAATTTATTGTGATAATTCTGCAGCAGTATTCTTCTCCAAAAACGACAAATACTCTAAAGGTGCCAAATATTTAGAGTTGAAGTATTTTGCCGTTAAAGAGGAGGTTCAGAAACAAAGAGTGTCAATAATGCACATCAGAACTGAACAAATGATGGCAAACCCTTTGACGAAAGGGTTGCAACCAAAGTTATTTAAAGAACATGTTGAAAGTATGGGCCTTGGTTGTATTAAGGATTATTGATGTGTGACATTCTGAGCTCACTTATGTATTTCTGACAATACATTATGTTTTCTTGTTATCTTATGGTTGTATATACATTATGAAATCTAACAAGAAAGTCTTTGTAAGACATTATGTGGACCATTATATTTCCTATATATTATGAATGATATATGATGAGTTGTTGATGACGTAGTATATGGAAGGGAATGCGTTGAATTAATAATGCACTACCGCCATAACTCGCATTTGACAACTTATCATTTTATGATGGTCATGCAAGAGATGTATTGAACATGCATATTATGATTAATCGGGCCAAGTGGGAGAATGTTAGAAATATATTCTCACATAACAGTTACAACTATTGATGCGACCCAATTAATAATTAACCACTACAAAACGGTTACAAAATGCATTGATCTCAAGCGTTGATATGGTATATGATGGACGTACCAGATTAAAGACAATTATGTATATAAATAGGGTTGGTCCTCTCTCCCCTTAAAACCAAGTGTTATTCTTCCATCAGAAAAACACATAATAGAAAAGAAGGCTTAGAGAGAGAAATCACTCTATCGGTGTTGGTAAAGAAAGAGATGGTTGTTACTCCATAATCAACACTTCCGAGTATGTTTTTATCCTTCTTATATTGGTGAAAATCATAATTTTCCAAGATCCTTTATCATGTTCTTGCTTTATGTTTTATGAACATAATATATTATGTTATTCTAACATGTATGTCATGACATCAGTGAATATTGACAAATTATTTTTCTAAGTTTTTAGATTTATAAAATTAAAATTTAAAAAAATGAGTCACTAAAATCAAATTTCATATTTCGTCACTAAAAAAACATAAAAAAAATTATATTTTAATCAACTCAAGTATTCTGACACTACTCTAATAGATCCTTTATTTGCATTGGTTGATCATGTGATGTGGCGCCAGTTCTGACACAATGCATTTCATCACTTCACAAACAGATTAAACAGATTAAGTACTCCTTTATTTAAAATTATCTACTGTATGGAAAAAAAATATCAAAGGCTTATTATGAAGCATAATCCAATTCCAAGAGTTACTTGTGCAAAGATGTTTAATCAGTAGGTTCATTAATATTGAAAGTTTTCTTTCGTATTATAATTTTTTTACCTTTATGTGAATCGGTAAAATTGTTAAATGTACATTTTTTATGAGAAAAAGAGAAATTTTAAAAAAAATAATAATAGATGTGATAAACAATATAATATATTTTATATATAGACAAAGAAAAGTTAATAAATGAAAAAAATAGAGAAAAATAATTACAAACATGAAAACTAAGGTTGCGTTTAAAAACACGTTAAAAACCGCGTTCAACGGAAAGATTTAACGTTCCACTGCAAGAACGTCAAAGCAACTTGATTTTTGCTTTTCCATTTTAAGCATACACAAAGGAAAACTAAGTGTCTATAACAATTAACATCAGTACCGAGGGCAAGACTCGATCCTTTAGGAGGATTATTGAGGATTTACAAATATTTATCTTTGAAACAACTTTAGCTGCGTATTCACCACAAGAGTTACATTTCATCATTATAACGCAAGCAAGTTTTCATTTAATACAATTATTATATTCAATTGATTCACAGTGGTTGAAGATTTAAGTATATTTTTGTGCCCCTTGATTTTGGAGTAACATTTGTTTGGTCTTCTAAATTAAAAATTATTCTTTTAATCTTTAAACTTTAAAAATATTTTTGATTCCTTATCGCTAACGACGTTACATTTATTATTCATGTGACTCACGATGTCTGTATCATTATTTCACATGTGTGATTAACTAAATGAGAAGAAATTTTACTTTTTAATATTTTTAGTTTAAATATCTTTTTGATCCCTTAAATTTATTCCAAGTTTTCTAGTGTTTCCAAAGTGGTTTTTTTAGCTATCCAGATTTTAAAATGATTTTTTTAGTCACTCGGGTTTAAAAGTTGTTTTTTTTTTTAATTCCTTTAATATTGAAATAGGTTATTTTGGTTCTCAAAATTGAGACTATTAAAAATATATCAGCATGGCTAACAATGTTATTTTTTACGATTCTAAAACACAATTATGGTAGTTTTAAATCCCAAAATTTAGATTAAAGAATAATGTTTTAAACTAATTTATGTGATGATGTTAAACCCCAAAATCTAGTGAAGCAAAATCAATTACCTTATTCGCGTATTCCAGTCACAAGTCATGATACCTTAGTCGGAAAAAAATGCAAGTTGAAACCCCATCCATGTCAATGTGACAAGGAACATGAAAAATAGGGAAAGGGAATATGAGTCAGAAAGATGAAGAAAGCTAAGAGTGCTAAGCAAGATATAAAGCGAGTGAGAGAGAAAACGAAAAATAACTACACTGTCATGGTGGTGGCAATGACCACCTGGTGAGAAGGGTAGAGCGAGAAAGAGAAAAGAAAAGGTGATGGAGAAATTGGAGGAATAGGAGAAAACGCAAACAAGAAGGTTGATGGAGGTTGTTGAGGTTTGAACGATGAAGATTGAAAAATAGAATTGAGCGTTAATAGAAAACAAGTTGTTGTCATTTTATAGTTTCGCTTTTTTGGATTTTGAGAGTTTAAAACCTTCACACCACATTTTAAAATATTACTCATTAATTTAAATATTGCGAATTTAAAATAGTTATAAAACATATTTCTAGAAATGTAAAAAAACACACACATTGTTAGTTACATTAGCAAAAAATTTAACAACGTCAACTTTGTAAATTAATGCGTAAAATATGTATATGTATTTGTTAAGAACAAGTGTATTGTATAATATTCCAAAGTTTGAATATTGATTTTAAAGATTAGTTGTATTTCTAAATAATTTAAATTGCATAAGTTAAATAATTTTTGAATTTTTATCTTGAGTTGAAGATTGTTTATGTTTGTATTTAGAAAATAAAACTAAAGGCAAACAACAATTTTAGAAAAGAAATATATATGAATAAAAGTGACTTGGATTATTATTTCACATATACTATTTTTTTTAATTCTTATTTTAATTAAGTACTCTCAGTTTCTAATTAGTTTTCTAATACTTCTTATTTTAATTATCAGTATATGGTTAAGGTATGAGAATACTCTTCTCCATAAATCAATCATGCATTAGTAATTTTGGATTTAATTCAGGGTAAGGATGAATAATAGAGAAGTTTGTAAAAAGAAGATTTATGCCGCCAATTTGGTCATGCAAGCTTTATGAACCTTATCATTCCATAGGTCAGTTAATTACAAAAAAAATGTCACTAACATACAATTAACTAATAATTAGAGTGATAAAATCCAATATAGAAGTGAAAGCGTTAGAAAGATACAATTAATCAAAGAACTTTAGTAAAAAGATGAACCATAGTACATGAGTATAACTACATCACAATTTGAGTTTTAAAGAGTTTAGCCAACCATGGCCATAGAATATTTGGATAACATATAATATTGCATTAGAAATAAAAGAAAAAAAAATCCTTACAGATTTCGATCCAAATTTTTCCTAGTGTAGTTTTCCTCTCAAAAGTTATTGTTGTTTGTAAAATGTCTAATGAATTTGGAATTCTCCAAATACAAATTCCAACTTCTTATTTATAGACTTTTAAAGATAATTACTTTAATTAAACACACTATAGATAAATATTTTAATACGATCTTCAAAAATAATTACTTTAATTAGTTGCAATATAGATAAATATTATGATTAGATCTTTAAAGACAATTACTTTAGTTAGATGCTTAAAAATAGTTTTCTTAATTAAGCTCACTACTGTCATGGTGCATTCACCATGACTGGTATTAGAATTCTGGTAGTGAAGTTTGAGATGTTGTGAATTGACAAGGGTCCTCATAATTGACCACGACCTTCTTGGTTAACCACATTTGTGGTCAATGTATGACGGCGTTATCATGTGAAATTAACATTAGATCTTCATAAAATTGTGTATTTTCCAACTTTTTCACTTGATTGGGCAATTGTATTTATGCAAGATCAAAACTAATGTTCAAACATGAGTTTTACAATAAAATACATGAAATAACACGAAAATTCACATAAAGTATCACTCAAATTATGATTTATTAACCAAGATGAATTATTTTCAAATTATATATACGACTAAAATAACATTGGTTAACTTTAAAATTGAGGAGAAAAGAAACTTGACTCATATTTTAGGACTACAAATATATTTAAGAAAAAAATTGAAATGCAAATTTTGACTTCATTCAATCAATTGCACGGATTAACCAATGTGATCTAATTAAGTTGATTCAACATGATATATTCACTCATATATATTAAAAAATTAATTACACTATAAAAGGCTGACATGGACATCATTAACTACATCAGCAAGTGTAACACCATCAGGCTTGGTTTAATTCGTAAAATTAATCGGAAAAGACACTAAAATCATATTTGCCAAATTTTAGGATTAAAAAAACAAATTTCAATTTAAAGGAAAAATTACTCAAATTTAAAAAACCAAAATCATATTTAAGTCTAAATAATAAATATTTTCCTAAAAAAAGTCTAAATAATAATAGATATAAATCATATAAGCCTTTATACATGACAAGTATCATTGTGAATATTCGTATTCGAGTTACTATAGGATATTAAATATATGAATACCTCTTCAAATATAAATTTAAACTTTGATTCACCGTGTTATGAAATATTAATTTCTTCTATTAAATATGTCCAATTGGTCCAGCGCAATGGTTTTGATTCATTTTGTGCTTAATTGATAGTTATTTTTTTAGAAAAAAAAACTAATTAATCATTCTTTATTGCTAATTAACCATTGGAGTTTTTTCCCCTTCAAATAACCGAACCTGTAGATTATATTATTGTTATATATATGCCGTAAATGGAAGATGCAATGCCCTGCTCATGGGCTCCATAAGCATAAGTGGACAATTCAGAAGGAAAATATGAAGGACCTGCAAGCTGTAACTGCAAGATAGGGTGGGAAATGTTGTGTACTATTTCACTGAAACATCAGTGACATTAAATTGTTGCTTGCCTTCCACTGATCACATACTTATAGTTCCTTCATTAATTACCAACAAAAGAAGAGAGTCCAACGAATTTCAAGGATTTCATTTCGTAAGTCAACTAATTGGTCAATGCCTTCAACCAACCTGACACCATAACAATGGTAGTAGTATTACTTTCGGGGTGGCTGGCCACGACACCAGTTACGCTGCTGTATGATCTGACAAATTACATCAATCATTTCAATGGAGTAGTATATACATTTAATTAATGTTTTATAAAATATTTTTAGTTAAATAGGATTTTTGTTCTTACAATTACTAATATTTTGTTTTATTCTTATTTGAAAATTTATATCTAGATCTTCATAATTTTTTTACCATACCAAAGGTTTTAAAAAAATTATACTTCATCTCAGCTCTTATTCAAAAAACTATATATTAAATTTAAGAATGAATTTTTTTATTTAGTCTCCACATAAAAAATTATAATATCATTTATAAAACTTTTAATGAACAAAGGGTTGAAACTACAGACAACTTTTGGCTGGAATTAAAATGTAGAGTTATTACTTTGTATAAATATTAAGATGAAATAATAAATGACAAATGTTGGAAGTAGCTTTTTAATTTAATCAATAATGTTTTTTTAAAAATGAATTAACAAAAAAAAAAAAACTGTCAAGCTTGTCAAAGAATCAAAATTTAGGTCTTTGATTACGCAAAATCCTACCCTTTGCAAGTTTTTGTGTACGGTATACAATCGAACTCTTTAATTGATTGTCAAAAATTTTAAAGGTGGAGCTTCCATAGCATAGTGGTTGTGCGTTCGCTTCGTAAGGGAAAGTCGTGAGTTTCAAGGTGGAGCTTTTTACTGGTTTTCTTTGTCTTTTTTAGCCGCAAATTTTTTATTTAGTGGACTGAAATTAACATGGAACTTGACACTTATTAAATGACAATTTCTCTAATTTTGCGAGTTCGATCCTCGCTGGGAGCTTTGTACTGGTTTTCTTTGTCTTTTTTAGCCGCAAATTTTTTATTTAGTGGACTGAAATTA
This sequence comes from Glycine tomentella, assembly GCA_007407185.1. Classification (NCBI taxonomy): domain Eukaryota; kingdom Viridiplantae; phylum Streptophyta; class Magnoliopsida; order Fabales; family Fabaceae; genus Glycine; species Glycine tomentella. The sequence goes on along the minus strand of PYAF01002407.1, from coordinate 5,686,367 downwards.
CCATGGAACTTAACACTTATTAAATGATAATTTCTCTAATTTTGGTCAATAATGCCTTTAGGCATAAACAAAAATAGCAGGTCTTAATTATCACCAATAGAACAACATAATATGCATCAAAGCAATTTAATTAAACATAAGAAAATCGAAATCATCAAAGGTTAAAACAAAGTGATTTCATAAATTAAAGATGCACATAGTTAGGATTAGGAATATACTAACTCCCTTCCCAGACCTGAATTATAAAATAAAGTATCCTCAACAACAGTAGTAGTCTAGCACCAATTACTGAGAGTCAAGCTAATCAACATCAAGTCTTGTTCTGAATCCTAGTCATAATTATATAATTTTATATGGAGCGAGCATTTGGTTCATGAGCATTGGAGATTCCACGAGCATGATGGTGGTGGTTGTGGTGATGGGAGGAGGCAGCATTTGGTGGCGCTTCCCTAACGTAAGTCCCCATGGGCATGGCAGCACCAAAGTACCCATTGTGGTGATGATAGGGTGGTGGCACAAAAGCAGTAGCAACACCAAGCGTGGAGTATTCCACAGTCCTCTTCCCGAGTGGTTCACCCCTCATAGAGGTGCGGTCACCCTCAAGTTCACGGTAGCGGTGAAGGTACATGGTCAACGGTTCGATGTAGTCGTCGAATCCAAGCTTGCTCATGGCCCAAAGCACGTCCTCTGCAGTTATGGTCTTCCGCTGCTCCCTCTGGCAACGCTCGTTCGCCTCACCTGTGATGAAGCTGATGTACTCCGACACGCACTCTTGGATTGTTTCTTTTGCATCGTCCGATATTTTTGCGTGTGGAGGGAGAATCTTGCGCATGATCCTAATCACGTTCGCGATTGGCATGAACCTGTCTTGCTCCCTCACCGTGCATTCGTTCTCCTCTCCTGCAGCTGCACTGTGATCTGATGATGCTACCTGCTGCCTCATGTTCATGTTCATGTCTGACACTGACAGCTTCAACCCTGTCAAAAACGTTCAGGCTATATAATACTACTTTTTTATTATCGAAAAAACTAACTGAAAGTGAATCGGTGGTGGTCGACTGGATATGGATAGGATAAAGTTAGCGGATACACTTCAGGTTTTAATGAAGGTGTGAAACGTACTGATAATCTGATATAATGATATATGACCAAAGTGGGGAAGGGAGTAAAACTAAAAGGGTGAGACTTGACACCTTCAACTTGCCGTGCTTGCTTTCTTGATGAGAGTAATACTAGAATGGGGAAATGGACAAAAAAAACAGCTCTCAAGTCATAAGATTAATATTAAAGGGGACAGACCATTCAAATACACGGTCCTCTTTTTCATGCCTTTATTTTTTGTTTTCATGCATTGGTCAGTGTGAAACGCATTTCAAAGGCCCGGGGCTGGCTGCATGTAACGCACCAACATGGTCCACACTCATTTTCTCTGCTTCAAATTATCGTAACTCAACAATCAGATCGAGAGTACTCATCATGTGGACAAACATTTATTTGAATGAAAAATTATATTATTCATCGACACTCAATACTAGATGACACTTTTTTTTTTCTTATAAAAAAAACCTTCAAAAGGAGTTAGAACTAATTAGGGCTTGTTCAGTAATATTTGTTCTTCGAACTGCATAATGCATGTACATATATGTCCCTCCAACGCACCAGACCCTTGGCGTGGCCGGGAAGGAGGGTATAATAAGAAGACAGGAAGATGAAAAGGTTTGTAGTGGAGACAGATCCTTGTATTCTGATTTGATGTTTGGAGAATGCATGGATGACACTTGTAACTAACAAGTCAGTAACTGCATGCATGCATGCGCGCCACTTGTTCCATTCTAAAATATAAAGCCATAACCCACTATTGTCATCATCTCCATTTCAACTTATGCGCTTTACTGAAACCACCTAGGTAGGGTGGAAGAGACACCTCACACTCAAATTAGGCCTTATAATAGGGAAACGGATCAAGAAAAAAAAAATCAACTGTGCAAAAGAACTATATATATATATATATATATATATATATATATATATATATATATATATATATATAGCTTACAAGTTCAAAAGCTATATATATATATATATGTATATGTAGGATAAGGAGGATATCAGATTTTGCGCAGAAGAAAGAAATCGGCAAATTAAATGTTAGAAATTAATGAAAGAACTGATTCCACCAAATGACATCAGGGTTCAGTGGAATTGACAAGAAAAAGTGAAGACTGAAGAGATAAATAGGTTGCATGCATGGTAGAATCACCGAGACAGCTACTATATATAGTATAGTATTAAATATACATTGATATATTTCAGAAGTATATTAGTAATGTATATCCTGTACGAGTCAAGTCGTATATGGAGTTAAAAGAAAAATTGAATAGATGAAGAAAAAAATACATAAAAAAAGAATGTAAGGTATAACATATAGTATATATTAGTATTGTTATTTTAATGTAATACTATATGGTTTACCAGCGGTGGTGTTGGGGAGCTTGCGGTAGCCGTGAAAGCCTCCAGTTTCCATAGCTATTAGGTAGGTGTGTGTGTGTGTGATTATAAGAGAAATGAAGTAGGCGTTGGAGTACTTGGCAAGTGTCGAGATTTATAGTGCTTAAATTTTGTGAACAACGTGTTAACGGGGGCGATGTAAACGAGGAACACCGAAATGGGCAATAGCCGGTCAACAGACAATCAGACATCAGTTAAATGATAAGACCGACACCCGTAGGTTGCTTCCTTCCTCTGTCACTCCTTCCTCTGTCACATTACCCTCAGGCCTCATCAATTTTGGCAAATGAATGGGTAATCTTTCATTCTCAACTCAAATATAAATAAAATTAATTACATTTTGAAAATATTTATTTCTTCAACTATCTTTTTATTGAAATTTGACATAAAAAAATATCATTGATGAAAATAGAATATTAGTCAAATAAAGGGTGTTCAAATATATCAATGTAAGAAATAAATTGATAGATATTTATACTTTAGGAACTGCTTATATATAACTTATTTACTATATAAATTATACTTTAAGTCTTAAAAATTATACTAAATAGTCCTTTAAATATTGAAAAACTCTCCAAATTAATTCTTGAACGTTGATAAAATATATCAACTCAAGAATTAAGTTGATAGATATTTAATACTTTATGAACTAATTTTATAGTAAACAAATTATAAAAAATAAGCCTTCAAGTATTAGAAATACACTAAATTATTTCTCACATATTGAAAAAAAAATCTTTAATTTTATTTTTGGACAATGATAAAATATACCAATATAGGGACTTCGGCTATATTTGGAAATTCATTAGTGGGGTGGTGGACATATTTATAGAAGGAATTCATTTGTATCTTTCGTGTTGAACATGCTTTTAGATAGAGATGACAACATGAGTATGAATCGATGGACTGATCTTATCAAGGGAAAAACTTTATACACCCAGAAAAAAGCTTATACACCCGTCCAGAACAGTGCATTTCCAAAAATACCCTTATTTTTATTACGCTTCATACGTACGGATTCGTAAATCCGTAAGATTCTTACGGATTCGCCAATCCGTAAATTTTTTTTTGAGTTATACGGACTGTCCAATCCGTATGGCCCGTACGGATTGGGTAATCCGTATGGCCCGTACGGATTGGGTATGGCCCGTACGGATTGGGTAATCCGTATGGCCCGTACGGATTGGCCCAATCCGTAAGTAAGTTTCTTTTTAATTTAAAAAATATTTTTCCAAATAATGATACATGTAGGTTTCGAACCTGTGACCTTCAGGTTATTAACCTAAC
>PYAF01002407.1:5650438-5674012 GCA_007407185.1 Glycine tomentella | reverse complement strand
TTAAATTAAAAAGAAACTTACTTACGGATTGGACAGTCCGTACAACTCAAAAAAAAAATTACGGATTGACGAATCCGTAAGAATCTTACGGATTTACGAATCCGTACGTATGAAGCGTAATAAAAATAAGGGTATTTTTGGAAATGTACTGTTCTGGACGGGTGTATAAGCTTTTTTCTGGGTGTATAAAGTTTTTCCCGCAACCCAGTAATTCTAATGATCAGATCTCAAAAAGACAAACCCGAGACACAAATTTTCTTTTCAAATGTTGTCTTGAGTTCTGTCTTGTCTAGATCACACCACAAAAGTCATCTATCCTATGTCTACTGACTGTCTATTCATTTTCAGCACACATCCAAAAATCATGAAGTGCATTATTGATATTTTTTTATAATTTTTGAATTCATTAACTAATGAATTTAATTATAATTAATGATAATATTGTTTTATATTGTGATCTAATAAAAAATTTCTTTATTGATAACATTATTAATTTTTATAATAATTACTTTAAAATTTATATTTTAAAAAAATAGTTAATAGTGTAAAATTTTTTTACGCTAGCACCAAATCAAATTAAAATCTTGACTATCCTTAAAACATAAATTAGCATTTGTTTTAGAAGAAAAAAATCACAAGGAAAATGAGGGAGACTTCTAAAAATGTCTCATTTAGTAATGCAGGCAACCTGAAAGTGATAATTTTTGAAAATTAAATATTTAATTATATATTTAAATAAGAGAAGAGTGTTACTAACACATTCTTTTAAACACTTTGAGTGTCTTCCTAACAGTTCTCCTAAATAAGAATATTAGTTATCATGTGAACAATCATTGCAACATGCTTTAAGATTTAAGAGATTTATATAACTGCCTCATACTTCTACAGTATGGTTTTGATAACATATCCTAAACTAGAATGCAAAAGTTTCGTGTTGTTAAACGCCTATACTTGATGAATTCAAGCTTGCAAATTCTGATTTCTCACAATTGAAATCAAGTGCCAGAATCTAAGGTGAGTACAAATAATATTTACAATGAGTTCCAATATTTTTTTTTTCCGAAACAGTTGTTTATACTCATTATTGAGGGAAAAAAATGATGCTCTCAGATATTTCAGCACATGTAGTGAAGGAATCAATCAACTTTTGGTTCAGATGTAACCAAGAAACTTGTGGCTTCGTCGTCAGTAACTTCACTATATAAAGAAACCAAGTAACAAATTATGATCCAATAGATAAGAAAAAACATTCATATGAATTGAATCATGAGAAATGTGATAATACAAAAACCTGTCTACAGCTTCTGTTTTGGAGATCAAGGTAAGTTCCTTAGAAGCAAGATATTTACAGAAACTATGAAGATTTTTCTCTTGACAGAAATTACATAGATGTTTAAGGAAACCATTGAACTGTTTTGGTTCCTTCACAGACAAAAAGAATTATTAATATAATAAGTTAAAAGGCCACGGCAGATAAAACAAAGAAATTCAAAGAGTGATAGAAAATAAATTAAAGGTTGAACAAGGAAAATCCTAAGCATCTTTTATGTGCCGGAATATGGGAGATAGTTACCTGCTCAAGGATGCAACCCTTGCGAAGCACAACTAAACATTCCAGTGCTTTAGGATAGTTATCACCTTCGTGGGAGTACCCCACCAGGTCAAATATTTTCTTTTTCATTTCATTAATTGCTTTTTCTACCCAATCTGGACTATCCCTGCGTGAGAACAAGGCTCCAAAATCTTGGACAGGAGTCAGATCCCCAATTTTCTCAATGAGATTGGCTTGTTGAGCTCCCTTAACCTCTTGATCATTTGAAAAAGATCTCTTTCCTCCAAATAAGTGCCTTGACTTTTTCTACAGCAAGATATTTCAAATGTATTGTACATCATAATTGATGTTTGTTTGTAACAAAAAGGAGCAAAACACACACATTCTTACCAAGGGATTTCCTTTTAGCTCAAAAGAGCTACAAAATGAGTCTATTGCAGATTTCTTTCGCAAAAGCAAGTCAGCATCATCAGGCTCTGTAATTTTCTTGAGTGTGTTATCAACAGGAGGTACTGCCGCATCTGGATCCTTTGATTTCAGCTCAAGATGACGATAAAAGCGCTGAAAAGGTTGAAGAAATATATGTTTGATTTTATCTTAAGATTACCATTTTTGAGTTAAAAAAAATCCCAAGTCAAAGTTGAAACTTCAAATCCTTGAGAGAAAAAACAGAAGAAAAAAGAAACAAGTACCTCTAACACTGGATCTGGAGTAAAGTCAGGTAGCAAAACACTATCTTGCCCGTGTGGTACAAGATCAAGCGTTTTTATCAAGTTAGCTGCAGCCTCTAGCTGTTGTCCATTTGGCTGCCACGATGCTGGGAAATTAGTGAAGGAAGGGAATTGAAACTCTCGCAAATCCTCAGCAAAAGGAAGTACATTTAAGTAAAATGAATCAGGCTGCACAGCATAATCAGATAAGCAATAAATAAAAATGAAGAGACAAACCAATACAAAAATACAAGAAGCAGAGACAGAAAAACCTACAATATTTTCTCTAATGGATAAATTGGGTGTTAAGACCCCAATGAAAACATTCGCTTGTCCCCATCTCCAAACACAACGTACTATTGCCACCTTGTTCATTTCCTTCATAGCCCTTGCTACTGCAGAAAGTGCAAGCATGGCTTTTGTATTTCCAGATTCAGGTAGGAAAACATATACATCCTTCATGTGATGGTGCCTTTAATGCACATTTCATTTTCAGACAGGAACAAATAGTCAGGAAATCTCCATTAAAATTTAGAATCAAATATATTCTTTTAAAGCATGTACTATCTTACCTAAATACATTAGCAGAATCAGTAAATCCCAAAAGTTTCACACCCTTTTCCTGTTTGAATTTAACAGCATCCCACTCAGTAGAGGATATGGGAACTATTTGAGGCCCATAAGGATAGCCTTTGATTCTTTGGTGTGGGGGGACAACTTTGTCAGGGTCTTCAGAACTCCTGTACTTATATTCTACTTTGACTTCATGTTTAGCAAATTTATCATTTGGAGGAGCCTTATCAGAATATTTCTTCAGAATAGGAAATTTCTCTTCTGCTGTTTTCTTGTATACCATTACCTGATTATCATTTAACATTTTTCATGAATAAGAAATACATTATTTTTTTACTAAGAACGTTTTATTTAAAAGACAAATTGGATAAATAACCCACTTGCATGCAGCACCAACTTGCCAGACTTAGACGCAAGAAAAATAAAGTCACAGAAAACAAGTAATCTTCAATTGTAAATTCTGTGCACAAATCATGATATACATAACTCCCAAACAAATTATATTCATTATTCTAACATAAAATTAAAAGAAATATGATGTTAAATATTAAGATGCAGATGCAAGAGAAAACATTGGTTATGCTCCTCCAAAGTCACCTTGGAGTCATAGTACATGGACAACTCAAAATTGGAGCATTTCATATTTGATAATCATTTCAATATCATCATCAACAGCACCTTTAACCCAAGTTAATTGGGATCGGTAGTAAATAAACCCAATGATAAATCGGAAATGAGACAGAAAGAGAAAGGGAGAGAAAAAGAGAGAAAAAAGTTTACAGTAGAAAAATAGTTTATAAGAATGTAAGATGACATAAGACGTTAATTATCAAATTGATTAATATGACAATGAAAATGAAAAACAAGCAAAATGACAAGGCTTATCATTGGATAAATGAATATTAATGACATTTAAAAAGTTCATTCATCATGGGCTGGAAATTAAATTTATTTATATACAGATATCTCACCTTAATCCTCAGTTTTGGACTAAATTCGAGATCCCCTTTGAATACTGCAGCTGGAGTTATATTTCTTGTTTTAAGAGCACCAAACAAAGAAACTGGATTCTCCACACACAACAATCTAGTTGATGTTTCCTTTGAAAAAATATCTAACAAGCGTTCATTTTCATACCAATAGGCAGTCATACTAAACTTTCCTCTCAGAATTATACTTTCCATTTTCATACCATGGGCAGTCATTTGTTTGGCAATGGTGGTAACTTGCTCTTCCTTTGTTCCTTCATCAGATTCTTTTAATGGACATAGAGCATTTGTAATAAGACAGAGACGTTTCTTTCCCTTGTTTGTCATTCCAAATTTTTTTATTAACATATCCACGCCAACAATGACAGCATCAAGAACTATCATCAAAGTCAAGGTATACAGAAAAGGGTAAATGATATGCGTCTAGAATATAATATTTTTCAAGTTAAAATAATCATAGAATCAATCATAATTTGGCAATAAAGATCTTTTAATTATGGAAATTATGATCATTATATCATTAATCATAATATTACTAATTTATGCAAAATTTATAGTAGGAAATCAAGAGAAGAGGTAAAAGAAAGAAAGATCAAAAAGTCAATCTTCTCTGGATTCTCACGAGGATAGCGTGAGATATTGCGTCAGTTGCACCAGAATATAAAATTAAGACAATTTTCTATGTGATTTCGCGCAATCAGCGCTAGAATCCACGCGAATTGCGCCAGTGACATGAATTTCAGGATCTTAAATTATATTGCACGAAATTAGAAGATATGAGGGGTTTTTAGAGTCTAACTATAAATATGGACTGGGAGAGCAGTAGAAAGACACAGAGGCCTGTGCCTCTGGACATCTACACTGAGAAATACAGTAGAACGCATAGGAGGAAGCTTAAGGAATGATTGAAGTTAGGTCAAGAAGATTAAATCAAGATTGAAGGGGTTTTCTTCTTCTTCTTCCTTGAGATTATTGGTCCAGGTTTATCTTATTTTATGTTATTAAGGTTAGACGTGAACATGTCTGGCTAACTTCCTTTATTGTGGTTAGAACTAGAACCAATGTGAACTCCTCTATAATTGGATTGGTATTAATATAAATTGTGATAATTGTTTTATTTTATTTTGTTCTTGAATGAATTATTCCTTATTAGACTTGATCATTCTAGTGAGGTTCTAAGGGTTAGGGATATATAAATTGTGATAATTTTATTTTATTTTATTTTTACATTACCTAGGAACGGGGATGTATGATTGCAGAGCCATATATGTATTAGCTTAATGCTTAACTTAATAGGAAATCACTAAGGAATTAGGATTTTTAATTGGGTTAAAGGGTTAAATTACTAAGGAATTAGGATTTAACTAATTTATGTAAAAATACATCCTCTAAGCAATTAGAATAATAGGGATCAAAGGTGAATGTGCTCAGCCACAATTCTTCCTCCCTCATCATTGGTAACTCTTAATTAATATTGTTTTTGAATTTATATTAATTTTTAATTCAGTTATTAAATTTTCTCAATTCCAAAATACAATCATATTCTCTTTAAAAACCTATTATTTGTCATTCCAATTTTAAGATAACAAATTGCGATAAAATTAATGTCTTAATCCTTGTAGAAACGATACACTACTTACACTTTATTACTTGTAACTATCGATATACTTGCCGAACGCTCAAAATAAATGTGAGATATATAGCTAATTATTAGAAACTAAAAAGCTAAAAACTATATCAAACAGTGCAACAAGAAACACAATTAGAGATATATAGCTAATTATTAGAAAGGAAAATAAAAGAACTAAAAAGAAAAATAAATGGCATTAAGTAATTTAAGTAATACCGTGTAACCAGAAACACAAATATCTGAGATATTATAGTCTGAAAGTAAAGAACTTGCAAAAGAAAATACTTTTTGCCAGAAGCAAGCAAACGTGTTAATATTTTAATGCAGGGCAAAACTCAAAATCATATAATATTTTGACAAAATATTAAAAAAGAAGAAGATAACAACTAACAAGTAAAAACTAGCATAATATAAAACCAATAACTTTATCGATACAATCACCGTTAGTTGTTCCTCGTGGCAGTTGTTGTAATGCCTCAACAGTATCTTCATCCACAACTTTAGTATTTTTCAAAACCACAACATGTTGGTACCCACCCACTTCCGTAGCAAGTTCATTATTAGTGTCTGAAAAAATGTCAATATAAGCACAGGTGAGGGAGGCCCTTAATCGAATTCCATCACAAGAAAATGACAGAATTAAAGAAAACAAATAACACAGTACAAGCAGGATTCTTCAGGTGACACTTAAGGAAATCAAAATGAAAAAAGTCTGGGTAGCCAGTAGGACAAATATTCAATTTAGAATGAGAATGAAACACAAAAGAAAATCAAGGAAGATGCGATAATTTCTTAGTTCTTGCTCTCCATTTCTGCATTACAGATAGTTACCATTTTTAGTGCAAGAAAAACTTGGTAATCGGATGATAACAGAATTAGTAACGGAACCAATAAACACCAAGTCAACTGTTAGAAAATTGGTATGATAATCCTGGATAAATTCAAAGAATCGTGTTCGTACACTTTCCGAACAAAGTATTTCGACCCTATTCTTGCCTGGGTTCACGAAATCCTTGTTGGGATAATTCTTTGAAGAACAATCTGCTTCTGGCAATAGAGAACAGATCAGGAATGTAGAGAGAAAGTATGATTTTCGTATATATTAAATCTGAGGCCAAATGACTCCTTATATAGGAGTTTTCCAAACAATGCAACTCTTGGCGATAAACCATCGTAACCGTTGGTTATCGGAGCGGTTGGGAGTAGTTATTTTCTAACCTTTCCAAGAGCGGTTATAAGTAGTTACTATTTTGAATTGTTAACCGCCTCTTATTCATAACTCATAGAGTTTAAACAAAACTCCAACAATCCCCTGGATCCCAGCCAGGGGCGCTGCCTCTTGGAACCCCGCACCGTAATCGCGGTCAATTATGCGTTGGCTCAACAAGCGTGCACTCCGCACTACCCTAACTTGTTTCCAAAACTTAACGCGTAATCGCATTGGCCTATAGTAAATCACATTACTACTAAAATCCATTGATGACACTAAAATCACCAACATCAACATGATCCATTGCATAGTAAGGATTAAAGTGAATGTGTACCTTCAGTTCCAAATAAGACTATTCCCACTTGATCATATTTGTTATAGATCAGCTACACAAAAAACAAAAGCAAAAGCAAAAGGATCATGTTATTGAAGCTATCAGCTGACAAAGTCAAGCATACGATATTGAAATAACAAAAACAAAATTGAAAAGAGGGTGGGAATGACCAATACCTTCTTTTGTACAAGCATGGAGCAGACTCTCTCAATTACATGAAGAACATAATGCATGGATGGCCCCACATCAAGCAGCAAAAGCAACGCTTCCTTTTTTTTCCCATAATTTAAATGTGACAATAAAAACAAATACAAATTATGCATTTAGAAGTAATAAAAATTAGAATAATAAAAAGAAAGATGATAACAAATAAGCAAATAAGCAATTATTTTCTCAAAATCAGTTTTTTAATCTTGACATTTGGTGGTGGGCGTAGGTGGCTTTCATCTTGTTTCCCTAAAGGTTTGCTGCCAGGTGGGTTTGCTATCGAATATTTCCAGGTTATGTTCTACTCTTGGATGGATGGCCTATTCGAAAATGTGTGCCGTGGAGGATTTGCCACGTTCAGAAAATCAAAGCTTCTATTTTTATTGTAAAATATATATAAGCAGCAAGTGCATGCTGCAGGAAGATAGTTTTGAGGCACAAAAAAGTTGTATTCTGATATCACTTTAGTTCGGGCACATTCTAAATGGGGTTTCCCGGAAAAAGTGTAAATTTGAAGTAAAATTCTAAACCCAGATAACTGAAGTTGAGAAATGCAAAAGGATATCAAGAAATGAAGTAAAAATTGTACCTTGTTTCGAGCCATAGGTGAAAAAGGAAGAGAGAGCGAGTTCACGCTTGCTGAAAGAGGTGATTTTTGAGTTATATGTATGCCGTTTGTTCATCTTCTGATCTTTCGGTCTTCCCGCTTCAATAGAGAAACTATTCCCTGCTCCTGGACTATCACAATCTTCTGTGGTCCAATCCAATAATTCCTTGAAACATGGAAGTTTTGACAGCTGTTAAACCAATGCAAACTGCTCCTAACGGAGTGTTAACGGCGTTAATAAAAAGAGTAACTCTTGCTGTACCAAATTGAAGCTTGAAGAATGAGGTTCCACCAATCCTACTGAAGGGTGAGCTTAAACACCCAAAGGTTTCACCAATCCAGAATTTTGTGTTCGTGCTACAAGAAAAATTGTTCTAGAGAAATTCTTCAGTAGAATAGGATTTGTTATAAGGAGTAAGGACTTATTTTAAAAAATAATTATTTTTAAATGAAATAATTTTTAATGGATTTAATTATGTTTTCCGAGGGAAATATCTCCGCCACCATTTATATCAACTACTATTTGAATTTGAGGCCATACTAACTTTCATGTTCGTATACGGCACTATCATAGTTTTAAAAATTGATACCGTGATTGATTCTATTAAAACATTGATTTATTGGATTAATCATTAAATTAATTGATTATTGATTGACCCATATGATATGATTTATATTAAAATAAATATGAAAAATTTATATTTATATTAAAAAATCCAAAAAAAACCCACTACTTATAAACATAATTACATTATCTAGTAACTAAAAAATGAAACATATCACTTCTTAAGCACAAAAGTTTGAATAAGTAATATAAAACACAAATTAACAATCACATTAAAATAATAAAGTGATGTCTTTGAGTAATTTGAGTCAACAACTAGTTCAATCAAATACTCATTTAGATTGCATTGGGTCATATTGAATTGATGGCATGATTGATCTAATGATAAATATGATTTGATCAATTCATTAATTCATGATAAATAATAAGATCAGTCAAAATTTTAAAACTGATGAATATTGATTAGTAAAGTGTTAATTAGATTGGTAAAGTTGTAGATCATGTTATTTATTAGTATTACGATAAAGGAGGTGTTTGATGAGTTTTGTCACAATTGGGAAGGTCAATATTTATTGATGTGGTTAAAATAAATAATTTCACCAGCCAGTCTAATTTTTAATTTCCTTTGGGCGGGGGGAAGATGGGGTTGGGGACTGACTACGTTGAAGTAGCTACACAAAAATTGTGAATTGCTACGATATGAAGAGATAATATACTTGGGACAGGCTTGAAAAAATACATCAAATATATATAGACATAGAGGCTCAAAGTTATGCCACCAAGATTATGTTATATATACGTGTCCGTGCTTAAAGCTTTCTCTGCTCCTAAACTAATTTTATTAATGAAGACTTGAATATGTATACGTAGACGATTAAAGTAGGCCACCAACCTAATACTTTAACTTCCTTTTCTAACTTCCAACTTCTTCTTTCTCTTGTTGCATTCCTTTTGTCCAATCCATGGTTCCCATCTTAATACCCATATTGCCCTTTAATATCAAGCATTAAGGAATTTCGAATCCATTACCTATTTCTATCAGTGCAGAAGATATATGTATATATATGCAGCGTTATGCTCGATGAAAGTGGAAATGATTGAACAAAATTGACAAGAACTATTGAGGAATAAAGTCTTTATTACAGTACCATTTATCTTTCTTCTCCGTTTATTTAATTAATTTTAACTCTAACTGATAATATAATTAATAGTTGTTGTTGATAAGATTGGTTTAATTGATTGTCACAAACCTTATAACTGGTTTAATTTATTGATAATTAATTTTTATCAAAAAAATTAGTTTTCTTTTAATTATATTTTTTTCACATACAAAATTTCATTTTGAGACATTTCTTAAAAAATTCAAGTCTCCCGTTCTACTTGTACTAACCTAATGTTAGTTACCACACGAAAATTGGTTACTTCACGTCCGGATATATAAATTTGATTGATTAATGAATGGGCGCTAGATAGGTTAGCTAAACCCCAAAGTCAAACCTATAAGGGCAAAACTATAATTTGGTAAATTTGAGAGGGCAATGGTAGGATGGATTGGGCTATATAAATGCAAAGGAAGTAGCAGTTATTATATTGTGTTGTCGTGTGTCTAGAGGGGGGTTCAACATATCTTACGTAAAGCCAAAGTTGATATAAACAAATTAAAGATGATGAACTACTTTTGCGGCTGCCACGGCCTTGTGATCATCTTGGCGCTAATTGCATCTCCGGCAGCAGGAGAGAACAACCACCCTTTGTTGGAGTTATTATCAAGTAGAGATGAAGTGGTGCAAATTGCTGGCTATGGAGAGGAGAAGCTATCCACAGTCCTCATTACAGGCTCAGTTAGTTGTGAGACACCACACCAAGCTCAACCTCATGCATGGCCAATACAAGGTATATATCTGGATTTCTAAACTAATACCTCTTTCTAGCTCCTTCTAATTAATGATTCAAGTTTAGTAATGCAACATACATGCCTTATAAATGATTTTATAAATAAGGTTGTCACAAAATAGACCAGTTTAATTAGAGGGCATATACAGTTTCTGATTCTCCATATTAACTTCATTAAGTAGCATGTTAATTGCTAATTATGAACTTAGTCTATCAAACTAAGAATGAATAAAAATTAGAAATTAAGTTGGCTGGGTTAAGAAATTCTTGCATCCCACCCACCCCCCCGAAGAAAACATCGTTGCCTAAAAAACTGAAGATCCTGCGGTAGTTGGTGTTCCATTGTTTGGTGGCAAGCAAAAGCTTGTTTGGTAAAATTTCTTCTTCTAAAAACAATACAAGCTAAGCTAGGTTTGATTCTAATTCACTAAATCGCATTGGACATATTATTGATCAGCTGTCTGTGTTTGATTGTAACATAAATGAAAAAACAAATTAATTGATGCCAGAGATAAAATACCATGACAATGATTCCCAACCTTAATTTCTGTCAAATGGTGGGGGAAGGAAAATTCTTTTTTACCTCACGTTATATAATAATAATGGTACTTCAAGGGAAAATAAGTTGTGATTTATGGAAATTAAAATATATATAAATTAATTAATAAACACTATTTTTATGTTATTATGATAATCATTTAATTATGATTTTCTTATTTTGTGAGAATGTATGTGCACTCATGTGCACGACAGAATTTGCATTTAACTTTCTTGGGGTTTTTTATTTACTTATTTTTTCAATTTTTTTTTTCATTAGTGATGTGGAGATCATAAAACATGCTAGTTTTTTAGAGGAATAAACATGCGAGTCAACCAATCATATTTTCTTACTAAAGATTAATTTGCAGAATGTAGAAGCTCATATCTTCAAAATCAATCCTTGAAATAAAGAGACATTAATATATCAGAAAATAGTACTACACACACTCCCTTAAATAAGTTCAGTTAATTAAGTTATTAAAGATGAATTATGAGTGCGCGTTCGATCTTTCCAAAATATTCCAATCATTTTTCATTCCCTTTCTCACACCTTCTTTTCTTATAATTAAAGTCTATTATATGAATCTATTAATAA
Organism: Glycine tomentella; assembly: GCA_007407185.1. NCBI lineage: Eukaryota > Viridiplantae > Streptophyta > Magnoliopsida > Fabales > Fabaceae > Glycine > Glycine tomentella. The sequence continues at coordinate 5,662,607 of PYAF01002407.1, read as the reverse complement.
TAATAATAACAATAATAATTTATGTACGTACAAACCAGCACTTGATTTCCAAGAAAAAGAAAATAAGTAAACAGCGCCAACTAGCTTTTGAGACATTTTATTTGTCAATATCACGGACAAAAAAACCCACTTGTTTTTTTTTACAGCAATAACACATTGTTAATAACATATGATATGAATAACCATACCTGAGTTTCAAAATTAGTTATTGTAAGAGAACCATATGACATTTAAGCTGATAAAAAGGTTAAGTCCCCTACAAGTTTTCTGTACGCTACGATTCTACGAATCATATATATATATATATATATATATATATATATATATATATATATGACACGTTATATATGCATTGATACACGAAATTTCATTTATGATTTGATGCAGGAGCTTCTGTTGGTGTGAACTGCCAGAGCCATGGCAGGAATAATAAATGGAATAAGGGGAAGTCAATGGTAGCAAGAGGTGTAACAGATGAATTTGGAGACTTTATGATCGACCTCCCTTCCCACCTTCATGCTATTCCGAACTTGGAAAAGGTGTGCACAGTGAAAATTCATCGGATTCCAAAGGCATCACTTTGTCGGCCAGCTCATGTGATCAAGAAACACAAGGGACTTACACTCTCTTCCTTTGGGAATGGCATCCGCACCTACAATGCAGGAAACATAAGGATCCAACATATATAATTAATTAAGATCATGCATGGCTCATTTCTATGGCGCTTATAGTCACAGTATTGGGTTGCATGGGTACATACACTGTACACATACATTACTGCATAATATTTTCTATACATTCATCACTTAATTTGTAAAGCATACGCGACTCAAATTTGAGACTTGCGTGAGTTGTTACGTACATTGTCGTGTGAAGACCACTATTGTTTGGTCACATATAATCTGAATATTTGTTGAAAGAATTTATCTGAATTTTTCCTTGATTAATATTTTTCAAACCAGTTATTTCAACTTGCAATATCCACCATGGAAACCTTCTTGAGAATTTTTGTCTACTCTACCAAGAATCACCTTATTGTAGAGTAGCTCAACTAACATTCATATTTGCAAGTTATCAGACTTAGCAGAGACCCGCATAGCTCAACCATAAAAAAATTGTATGCACCAACCTAAGAATTACAGTAATTGTTGAGAAGTCAGGGTATGCCCATACTGGTGGGCTCCAAAGGCTATGAATTTACCAGTTGAACCTAAATAAAAAATAAATATAAGTTCAATAATCCTATTAATTGAAAATTGCTAAATAGTTGAAGGACCTCCAGATGAATTTAACATATTGTAAATTCAAGCTACAGTCTTGGTTATGATCGGTAAAGATTGTCGTTCAATACATGACCATACACAATTGAGGATCAAATGTCTATACTAGTTTAATTTATCTCTTGTCAAGCATTTTTAGATTCGAACTCATGATCAACAAGTCACCAAGACACAATTTTATGCTGTTACTAGTAAGAACCTATAATCCTATATTAATTGTAATTTTGTCTTCTAGTAATTTAGTCAAAATCATGGTGATTGTTCCTTGCCATTAGGATCAAGGAAATCAGGAATAGGAAATTTTCAAGAATCTCCTTGATCATTTCAGGTAACCGCAATGCAAGCAGCACCTCACAAATATCTTACAAGATCAAGATCTGACTATTTTCTTTAATTGCTAATCTGAATCATGCTAAGTATGCAACTTTATAGACACACAAAAAATGTCACCTCCCTTTCTATTTTAGTGGATGTTCAATTGAGTAATAGCTTACGTCTTTTAGGTTTGACCATCTTACCGACGCCAAGGGACCAGCGACTGAGGTCTGGCCCATGACTGACCGAGGTAACGGCCCACCAAGCTCAGTCAGGATCTCGCCACTAATCTTAATTTAATGTGATGGCCGATTAACCTTAACGCATTTCTGGAGGGAAGGTGTCAAAAGCCATGAAGAAATCTAGCTAAGGCACCATTGGCACCATCCTTGAATCTTGAATCTAGAATGTGATGTGATGTAATGCTATGTTGGCATAGTAAGTAGGAATTCCTTTAACAAGAACAAGAACAAAACCGGGAATCCAAAACTAACGTCTCAGAAGTCAGAACCAATTGGCACGTAATAATGTATTGGCCAAAACTCAAAGAATGAAATGGGTACTCACGGAGTGACTGAGATTGGTTCAGATGTGCCGACAAGTGGGATTGGTCGGCTACGTGTTTGATGTCTTGCCTCAAAGACTTGAATGCTTCATAGTTCTTCCACGTTAAAAGTTGAAAAACCCTTTCTCCTGGGATGAAAAAAAAGGACGGTTATGGTTCTGCATATAGCCCAATATAGCATTTAATCATCATGCCAAGGACCCAGTGGACTGGCCCGTAGTTAGTGGATCCAGCATGGCCCCTCTATCAATCTTGTCTTGGGTAACAAAGTCAAAAGGGAATCGTGGTGTCACTCCAAGACTGCATTGATGAATCAGTCGTGGATTACCTTTATGCTTCCAAGTTCCTGTTTCTTTCTTTTTTGGAGCTGAACTATTCTATTCCTTATTTGATGGGAATTCATCTAATAACTATCTATTGTCTATTTCGAAAATGAGTTGAGCATACCAACTTTAAACATTTCCTCCTCTTGGATAAATAAAGTGTGTGGTTTCAGCCTTATCATTCACATGATGCATGTATCTATAATTTTATTGTCATATTTTGATTTGATATAAGAGGAGTAATTTAATTCCGTGAAACTGATTTCAACATCAACAAAAGAAACTAAAGCATCATCCGAATTATTTGTCAAGCATCTCACCAATCAAATTCTCTAATTCTATTATACAATCCTACTTATAACAGATCATAAATACAATATCTAGAAAAGGCCTCTCTGCCCCCAAGTCTTCTTACAGAACAATATGACCCCATAAGAATTTTAATTGTTTTTGCAAAACCAACATACTCATTAAATATATTAAAATTAAAAAAATATCAAAGTTAATTTCAAAAATTATATGTAATTATGGTAAAAGGTATTTGTTTAAATATATTTTTATATCATGTCATTATTTGATCTATCTTCAATACATTATAGGAAAATACAATCTTACACTTATATATATTTTAAGTCTCGATGTAAATGTATTTTATTTTTGGTCTAAAAAGTTTGTGTAACCTTTGGTTTATAAAATATTTTTCATCCTTGTTATAATAAATTGTTAAATATAACATAAATGTTATCCAACAATGATTTGACTTGCATATAGATAAGTTATTTATAGATAAGTATGTGAAACACTTATAAATGACATGACCGACAAGTTACTTATAGATAAGTTAAAATTAATTTATACTTAAATTAAAATGTCTCTCATGTTAGATTATTGAAAAGCTGACTTTAATTAATGCATAAATTATAATTTATAAAAAAATGAATTAATGCATAAATTATAATTTATAAAAAAATGTTTCATCTTTTCTTATATATAAGTGTCAATATTGATTGGTGATAATAATTTTTCATTAGTATTTCTTATTTCTTTCCAGGCAGCAAAACTAATAAAACAATAATATGTTACAGTTGTTTAAAAATATGTTAGAATTGTTTTTTATTTTAAGGATATTAAAGAATTTGGAGGACATTAAATGAGTACGAATAACATATGTATGTATGTATATATGTATCTGAATGGAAGAAAAGAGGCGGTGGTGATGGTGTTGTGTTGCTCAATGCTCACCCCTCCAAATCCAAAGTCGTCGGAGAATATTCTTATTAGTATTAATTAATTAATAATAATTAGACGAACACGAATGCTTGGCTTCTTATTCTTATTCTGCTAGTTGCAACTTTTTCCCTTTCATTCATTATTCTTCTCTTGCTTTGAGTTGAGGATGGGCAATGTGAACGTGACGCGGGAAGAAGAAGAAGAAGAAGAAGAAGAAGTTTCTGCAAGTGCAAGGGCAACTGATGAGAACGCCATGCCTCAGTCTCCTCCCACCACTCCTACGGCTACCCATTCCCCCCTCATATTCGCTCCTCAGGTATGGTATCTATTTCATTCAATGTTGCACCGCCCTCACACACCGCACACTACCTGTTTGATGCTAATCCCCATCCCCCTCATATTTGTTTTCCTAGTAATTTAGATGTGTTGTTTGGTCTCTGGTTTGTTCGCTTGATTATATATGATGGGATGCGGCCCTTTTGCTACCTTTTCTCTCGTGGACTCTCTGTTTTCATCAATTGGCAAGAATTCCCTTTCCCTTTTATAGGTTCCGGTGGTTCCGCTACAAAGACCTGATGAGATGCATGTTCCAAGTTGTTCCTGGATGGAGACAACTTCAGGGTATGAAGATATGTACAGCGAAGTAGGAATTCCAACAATGATTACTTGGAGTTATGATGGAAAGGAAGTAGCTGTGGAGGGATCGTGGGATAATTGGAAAACAAGGTTTGGATACCTTAGCATTTATCTTCACTGACTGCTTTGTCTGTTTCTTAGATTCTTATATTCCTAGTTCATCAGAATGCCCCTGGAGAGGTCGGGGAAGGACTTTGCAATAATGAAGGTTCTGCCATCTGGTGTTTACCAGTTCAGATTTATTGTGGATGGACGGAAGAGGTACACTCCAGACTCGCCTTGGGCCCAAGATGATGCTGGGAATGCTTACAACATCTTGGACTTACAGGTATTATTTTTTATATATTGACCTATTTTGAACACAAAATAAATAAAAAATGGATTTATGATCAAGACTTTCATTAATATGATTTAAGTTTTTTGTCTTTGGGAAAAGAATTATGCTTATGTTAAGGATCATTAACTTAACATGGCAAGACTTGTGCAAAAAAATGAATCCAGTGTGATTAAATTGTGAAGGGAAAGCCTTATCATGTTTCAGAAACTTGGCATTGAATGCACTTTTCTCTCATTTTAGAAGAGTACAAACATTTGTTCATTTTCACATTTTTTTTGCCCTGCGGTTGAGCATTCTCCCTGGACTGCTGGATATCTTTTATTTTCTTCCTTTTCTCACTCTTTGACTGCATGTCCCTTATCTTCTTGCAAGAATTTTGTTTCAGATGCATATGATCCCAAACTCATTTCAGGAACATACTTTTTCAATGTGTCCCAATATACACTACCAATGCCTTGTCATAACTGTAGTCCCATGTGAATATTTTCCATTCATTTTGACTTGTGAAGGGAGTCAACTGGGGTGATGAGATGATAACTCATGTTTTGTTATTTCTTTTGGAGGCTAACAGTGTGGGAAAGCCTCCTTATTGTGGCCACTCTTAGCCCCCACCTTAATCGCGGTCTACTTCTAACCTCTTCTTGGTACTTTTTCTTCACTTGGTAGCTGGGTAACTGTGGAAGTCTTTCATTATCGGATAGCTACCTTTAATCTGCATGAATCTGTTTTTGCAATAGTTGTAGAATAGTTTTCCATATTGTTATTTGACTTATTTCATTTTTATATAACTACTTATTTTTCAAATATAATCTCATGACATTGAAGTAACACGTAAATGGTAACCATTAATGAATCTTGTAGAATATCCTCTATGATTAAAATTAAGTGCCTGTATTATTTTACTGCTGAAAGCCAATGATGTCTACATTGAGAGTAACTTTTAATCTAATATATATGTAGGATTATGTTCCTGAAGACATTGGAAGCATTTCTAGTTTTGAGCCTCCTCAATCACCAGACTCGAGTTATGATAACTTATATCTTAGTTCTGAAGATTATGCCAAGGAACCACCATTAGTTCCTCCACTCTTGCAAATGACACTGCTAAATGTGCCTGCAATAAATATGGAAAACCAACCTCCTATGTCAAAACCTCGACATGGAGTGTTGAATCATCTTTACACACAGAAAGGAAAGAGCAGTCCTTCAGTGGTTGGCCTTGGTACAACTCATCGGTTTCTAGCCAAATATGTCACTGTGGTGTTGTACAAGTCGTTGCAAGGTAAACCATAAACGTAAATGACATGGAGCACAGTTTTAACGCCTTCTATTAGTTTATAGCGTCACGTAGTATAGTTATAGGAGAGAAATGAGAAGCTACATAAGGATCTCTACACGTAAGTCAAAATTGTATTATATATAATGCATTGCTTGATGGACAATCATCAGACAATTCCGTTCCAATTCTTACATAGTTGGTGATGCTTTTCAGTAGAAATTTTTGGGTGATTCAAAGGATAAAAATAATTTATAACAGTTTTTTTATCACATAATTGGAAGAGCAATTTGTTGGATAGGATAACCTCCACATATACATTTTCTGTTTTAGCATTTTTTTTTTTTTACGTTCCCTTTTTTATTTTCTAATTTTCTGCGTACCCTGATGGTTGGGTTTGGTGCTCTATTTTAAATATATTGGCCACGAAGTTTAACACGTGCATTCATGTTCGCCTATATTGTCATATAAAAGCTCTATTTTAAATATGAATATAACATGATGCTCGCTGCTTAATTTTCAATCTGATAATTACTGGAAAGGTGTTTTGGAATTTGTTTGTCGATGCTTTTCGTAATTTTGGAAAATGAAAATTGATACTGGAAATTATAAAATTTGAATGAAACCCGTGGAAACTTCAAATGTAATTTCCATATATGGATCCCCTCCTTTTCTAGAGAGAGATGGATGCACAAATTTTCTGCTATTTAAAAATCCATTGTAACTCGTCTCTTGTCTCTCTCTCTTATAAATCCGTTTAATTGTTAAGAATCCACATCTATAGTGTCCTCATTTGCTTACCTTATGCAGTGTTGAATGCAAGTTATTCCAATGCTCAGGCTTTTCTGTTTAAGGAATTGCGATATTTTTATTTTTAGAATAAGGAATTGGGGTATTATTGAGGACTGACAAAGTGGAATATTAATGGTCAACGAGATCTCGAGTAGAATTATAGCCCTTTAAGTTTTGCGTTTGATGGAGTACTAAGGAGTTTTCTTCTAATGAAAAAAAGATGAAAAAAAATTCAGGTTTTTACTTCTTTATTTTTTTTTTGGCCAAGCAAGCTTTACTTATAGTATGGTGTAATTAAGCTTCATATTTCTTACCTTGGTAACTTCAATACTTTCATATTTATTTTATAAAATAATGCAAGTTTAGAGAAGGATCTTACCTACTGCCGCAGCATAACGAGCGCAAATCTACTGCAGTAGATTAGAACAGTATTTGAAACAATAAAACTTTTATTGGTCAATTTTAGCTTTAAACCATATACTTGATCATATCAGATTCATTCTCTATAATATCCATAGATGTACCATTTCATTTATTTTATGTTTTTTAAACGTGGATCAAATCCATATTTTTAAACTTTTGAAGGCAATTTATATCTATGGATATTATAAAGAATGGATCTGGTGTAATTAGATGTATAAGTTTTAGTGCTCCAAATACTGCTCTAATCAGTAATAAAAGATCTGCATTCCAATATAACAGTAGCACTTACGAATTCCAAGAATGGCTTATTAGTCAATGTTTAAATATTAGAAAAATGCTATTAACATATTATTATTATAAAAAATATTAAAAATCATAATTAAATTTACTTCATATTGATGTATTGAATTTCACTTATATTTGATGGTTTTTGATAAATTTTCATTAGTATATGAGAATGTTAAAAGAACGTGTTGGAAAGAGTATTAAAAAGGTTATGATAATACTCCTCTAAATATTATACATCTATATGCTCTTTATCTCATTACCTAGGTCTCGTTGTGTGAAACCTGGTCAAGGGTTGATTTTGTGGTGGGGATGGGAGAAAGGAAGAAAACAAGGCTAGCAAGTATGTGTTCTTATTCAATGGAGTGAGTTACAACACCGGGACGCCATCTTATTTTATTCTCTTTGGAATTGGATTCAAAGGCCATAAAATTGCAATTCCGTGTCTAAAACAGTTTCTAATAAAGATCGTGGAAGTATCGAAAGAAGAGTGCAGGTGAATTTTTTCCCAAAGTCCTAAAATTTTCCCCAAGTCCTAAAAATGTATCACAAGTCATACTTCTGTTCCATTACCAACGAACCGCATATTTGTTATGAGGCATATGACACGGGTTAAGAAAAAAAAACGAAAACCCTCTACAAAGACAAGCAAGCATTTAGTGATTTACAGAATTGCTGAGCAATTGGTTATTCTTTCACCCTATAGCTATACTCTCTCTCAGCCTAACTTGGTCCCCCCCAAACATACAAAAAAGAAAAAAAGCTAAAGCCATTATCATTATGGTTGTTCTCTATTTGAATACTGGACAGCCATCAACCTCAATTCCTGGTGCAGTTGGGCAAGTGGCCAATGGGCAATGGTCCAATTCACTTCCCCACCATTTGAGATTATGGCCAGCATTTTGCAGGGCAAAGAATATCAGAACACCCATAAAAGCTGTGCCTGCATCCAGTGCTGCAGATAGTACATAATTGTACTTCTGCCACCAGCGTTTGTTGTAGCGGAACACAAAGTAATTGAAGATCATTCCAGTCACTAGCCAGCTTGCAATATTGGCTGGAGTTGCTGGCGGCATTCCAGCAAAGCCATAGGTTATAACTGGTATGTTGATCAGTGGTATCCATTTCTTCTCAGGGAAGATTTTGCTCAACACCCAAATAGGAACTGGAAGCACTGCTCCAATCAGGAATAACCACACAAGGTTCCTGTACAGCCCACCAGGTCCAAATAGCCTCTTTGGTCCAATCAGACCCCATATAACTGATGCATCAAATGTCACTCTGTACTTAGGGCATGTCCAAGGACTGTCATGGTGCACTTTATCATCCATGCAGATGTCCTTAATGCTATCCAACATCCACCAAGCCACTGCCAGGTTCACTACACCAGCAACTAGAGTTCCCACCAGCTGTTTGGAAATTACAAATAAAATCAAATTAGTAATGACAATCTTTTTTATATAAAATAAGGACTTAGATTAGGAGATTTGAAGCTGCAAAATACCTGAGCGGTGTACATGCACCGTGGAGGAATTTTCATGTAGTGGCCAAGTTTGAGATCTGACAAGAAAGAGAGAGCATGGACGGTGCTGATTCTCCCGTAAATCTTGAAGAGCAAGTTTGCAATCGGTTGTCCAGGAAGGACATACCCAATCATGAACTGTGCTATAATGTCATATCCAGGTTGCTGCAAGGTGACCACAAAAAAAAAAAAAAAAAAAAAAGGTGTTAAAATGTTAAACCTCTATTGCTTCCCACTTTGCTTCAAAATAATAGTGGAGATGGTACCTGGTTGGTAGTTGCTTGAATGACACCAATAGGGAGGGTTACAATAAAAGCCAAACCAAAAGCAAAGAGCATACCCCACCATGGCAGTTGCACATCCGTTTTCCACACAAAAGCCATTACCAAGGATAGCGCCATGCTCCCAAACAATATACTGAGGAACCACCATTCAGGTACTTGCTTATAAGCTTTCATCAGTCTACCATGGATATCCAATTTTGCGTTATTCATTGCTGATCTACTCTGTCTCCAAATGTCTCTGTGGGAAAAGAAAACTATTTCAGTGTCAATTGAAAAAAATCCCATTGTACTAGACCAATTAATTTATAGGAAACTCTACTATTTGACTGATTTAACTTGATGCACTTCATGTCTGCAAATGATTTCATGCAAGCATATAACAGATAAATTTATGTTAAAAACTTTGATAGTAACCTTACCTTCCATTAAAGAGTGCTACATGAGTGAGGGTTGCCGTAAATCTTGCAAAACCTGATCCAATAGATAATGCAAACAGAGGGCTAAGGTATAACTTGCTGTATTTGTTGTATGCATCAACATTAAGGACATACTCTGGGGTTAAGATCTTGGTGGTGTCATATTTATGTCCACTGGCCGTGAACAACTGGTTAGAAAATATAGGGAACTTGTGTGCATCAAAAGTGTTGAACTTCCAGTAACACAGAGGGAGAATGATGTAGATGAACATGATAAATCCAATTCCCACATTAACAATGGAAGACCATGGTGAAACAAGGGGACTGCCATGATAAGCTGAAATCCCTGCCCAATCAAGTGTGAAGGCACCAATCCCAAGTCCGTGATAACCTGATCCAATTTGCTGTGCAGTGATGCTATGTGGCCATGCCCAACATATCCATGAGAAGAATGTTAAGACCATGAAGAGATAGCCAGGGAGTGCATAATACAAGAAGCTTGCACCCATGGCAATGAGGAAAAACTTCATCCTCGTTAAACCTTTTGATTTCGGCTCCTTTTCATGGAGTGCCCTGTAGCATAAGGTTAATGATGTAATCAAAATAACATTAGAGGTTATAATAGAAGAACCTTTAATTAATTAATTGGTTACTGCTGTTGCGTAAGCTCTTTTGGAGAAGATACTGATTATTTGCCTATATGTCAATTCTACAGTAGTAGCCAATGAATATTGACACCATATATTAATATACTATCTTCCACTTGACCTTTTCACTTTCAAGTTATGATCTCTTGCAAAGAGAATATTACAACAATCGGACAAGACCACTCATTAAATGATCCTTTCAACGCTGAAGATGCGCTTAGTTCGTGGCATGGTTGCACCATATTTACAATTGTCAATTTGGCATATGATGTTAAAATAAATGTCTTCTTGTTACAATTACGAGCTAGGAATTACTAGTCATTTAGTCAACGACAAACTTATTAGCTTTTATTTTTGTTGATTTAACTCCGTATAAATTCTTTTGCAGTAAGTGTAACAGCCACCCTATTAATAGAAGTAAAATTCCGCATCTTTTATGCCTTCATTTGGGTGGAGTGAACTTTTTAGTCAGATTGTTTAATTACCACCGGGTCTAATCAGGCAGAAAGAAATATCATGCATAATTATGCAGAGATACTAAATTTAAATATAAAAGTAAAATATTTTTACCCTATCGTCTAATTATAAATGGTCAAATATGATAAATTTGTTGATCAATATAATAATTATTTTAAAAATTATCTTTAATATTTTTCTGTTTCATTGATAATGTAATTTGTTCAACGAAGATAATAATATACAAAAATTAAACTTTAAAAAAATTACTTTGATTGTTTTCAAATCATTTCCTCTTACTTTCACTTATGGTAAACTTTTTCCTTCGTTAAGGATGAAAATTTATTTAATAACAATATTATCGAAGACAATGTAAAATAGTAAAATAATTTTATACAATGACAGATAACTATATATTTATTTATTTATATAACTTAGTAAAACTATTTTATGTTTGTTTGTGAGTGCAGGACCGTTCTTCTCTATACATAATGCAGTTTCAATTTAATAAAGCGTAATATTGAAGCAAAAGAGCGAGAACGAACCTAAAGAGCGACACTTGAGCAAGGTTTGATGGCCACCACATTTCAACGGGATCAACCAGATACCTCCTCAGAATCCCAGCCCATCCATACCCCAGCATCTGCAACTCAATAATTTTCAATCATAAGTTTTCATTTCACGCGCAACTAGATATCAGATTGGTCAGAATATATGCTCCTAAGAAAAAAATATATTACATTGCAAATTCAACTAATCTTCTAGCTTTTTTGTCTTTCATAATAAATAAATTAAATATATGTATGGATAACAAACAATAAAACAAAATCCAGACGAAACGGATTTTATTTTAATTAAAAAAGAGAGCATAGCATGAGAGAACCTTCAATCTTCACAAATCTCAAAGCTAGGCTTCATTTTGATTTTTATATATATACATGCAGAATTATTTATTTCCTAGCAACTCCATCTCCCAGAATCTTTGTCCAAGCACAAATTAACTGTTTGGCAGTCGCTTTTCCTCAAGAAAAAATAATCATCTTTTAAAAAGTTCCGTTAAGAAATAAATAATAAATATAACCAACCGAACACCTTCTAAAAGCCTCACCTCGTACATTTTTTAGTCATAAATACCAAAAAATAAAAAAGACAAGAAAAATGTAAAATTTGAAGCAGAGTAACCGAAACCTGAGTAGTTAAGACGATGAAGAGGGCACAGAGAAAGCTCAAACTCTGTTTATAGTAAGCCTTCATGACAGTAATGGCACCAATGGAGTAAGCATCGCCACCTCCAAAGGAAACACCACAGTTAGCGAAGATGGTGATGATGACATGCTCCTTCATGTTGAAGGGTCCAGGGTTGAAGGTGAAGCGCCACCCGA
>PYAF01002407.1:5580771-5645374 GCA_007407185.1 Glycine tomentella | reverse complement strand
ACACAGATTATTACACTAGTTTATCTTAAAAGTTAAAAACACATTAATTAGTAAGAACATCTTTAATAGAAATGTTTAAATGAGTTGCTTAAAAATTAAACAATGTAATTCAATAAATTTTTCTATTAGAGCTAATGACTTGTCAATGCATTATTTAAGTGATTATTAAAAAAACATTTTAAAATTTAAAATTTAATGTAGTTTAAATTAAGTATTTGGTCCAACAAATTTCATTGAAGTAGATTTTTGTATTAAATTCTTAAATCTATGTGTCTTTATTATAAGATTCACAAATTCAAAATAAATAACTCAAGTAAATAATCATACATTTTTATATGCTCTAATGTGGAATTTAAAAATATTTAATTATTCATCAGTATTATAAAATGATCATTAAAAAAATTGTTAAAAAAATAAAGAACTCTTTTTTAGTCGGAGTTGTAAAAAGCCAATATGTATACTCGGCTTAATGATTATTACAATAAATTATTGCTAAATTTCCATCCACTTACAAGAAAAAATAATAAATAAATGCTAAATGTAAAAAGTGGATATCAGTCGAACGTCATCAAAGAATCACCGATCCTGCTTCCAACGAGGGATAAGAAATGGTTTGTGCATTATATTATGCCTTATATTAAAAAGGTACATACAAAATTATTTTCTTGCTTTTAATTAAAGAAATAAAACAATTAATAGAACATTATTTTTAAATAATTAAAAATTGTAACATGTTCTTTGAGTAACTTTCGAAGACTGATCTCGTGTTTTGCAGCAGAAGAAATCGATGGTGTAATTAAGAAAGAGATACAACGAGCTTTTTTGCTGAATGAGATAGAACGAGTTGATCACGAATTATGGTTTCTGAGAGATTTTTTATGTCATTATAATTTGAAAAAAAATATCCAATGGCAGCAATGGTGGAGATTTATTTGTAAGGATTAGAAAAAAATAGTAGAGTCAAATATGAGAAATCAAAATAAATACATATCTCACAGTAATATTGTATTCAAAGTTTATATTTTTTATCTGTACGTCATTCAAAGTTTATATAGCTCAACTAATGTATCATTTACAATTGTAACACACTAACACCTTCCACTGTCTTCACAATGTTCAGAGAATTAATGTTACAAAAACATTAAATGGTTCAAATAGTTGAGAAACAATTGTCTAATATTCACTAGTCTACTATTCAAGAAGGCATGCCATAATATATAAAATACTATATGATAAAATTTAAATTCAATTTCTTAATTAACTACTTTTTATATCATTTCCTAATCATAATTAGAGTTTATCCTTAATAATTTACGTTGACTTTCATTGTAAATTTTTATTGTACAAAGATAAAATTCCATTTTTAATTAAAACAATTAAATGACTTAAGAAACTGCATGTAATTTTTCCATAAAATATATTAACATGTTTTTTTAGAATGATATATATTAACATGTTTAACTACTTATTTAAACAAAAATTGATGAAAATTGTAATTTGGACGACTATCTATCAAGTATAAAGCGTGTCAGCGTGTGAGTTTCACCTGCTTGAATGCTTATATTATACGTGTCATTGCCACGTAGGTTAAAAGGCTCGTGTGATGCCCGCAAATCCAACTAAAAATGGTATCCATAAAAAAAACTAAAAATGGTTACTTCTTTACGGTGTTATCAAATACAATAAAATATTCACCAAAAATATACAATAAAATACTAATATGTGGTGAGACACTGAGATTGTGGTTGATGCATCATCTTACATTATAAGATTTAATTTTGGATAAATAATTAAATTTATTCTTAAAAATATGAGAAACAAATAAATTGATTCTTGAAAAAAATAATTAAATTTATCCCTTAAATGTTTAAAATATGAGACGAATTAGTCTTATATATAATTTAACGATAAATTGATCTCTAAATTTTATAATATAATGTTAAATTAATTCTCAAAAATATAATTTATTATCAAATTAATCTTTAAATATTATAATTTAATAATAACATAGTCTTATAAATTTAATAACATGAATAATTTGTTATATTTGTTTACATATTTAAAATTTAAATTTAAATTTTTTATTTTTCAAATATCAATTTGTTCCTACATTACACTTTTAATGTCAAATTTAACTATTTATCCTTTAATTTTTACTTCTTTTTGGAAACTTTAGTATATATAATTATCATAATTAAATTGAGATAGTGGGTCAATAGCTGAATTAGCAACATCGTTTGTACAAGTTAGTGCTACCACAGGGGAAAAAAGACTGAAAATTGTAATTGAAACACTCATTTTCTTATCATCAATATTTTTTTTATTCATATAATAGATCAGAGTTTGAAGTAAACAATTAAAATAGTTTTACAATATTTACAGGTTCGACAAGTAAGATGAAGTAATTTTTATTCAAAGCTTTTTAATAGATTTAATTTGTTTCACAAATAAAACATTTGCTTACCATATTTTAGTAATACCGTAAAATTGTTTTTCCTAATAATATGTTACATTTAAAGAGGTTAAATATAGTATTGGTCAATATAAAATAAACAAAATTTGATTTTGGTCTTTTAAAATATAATTTATTTTGTTTTCATCACTTCAAGATTTACAATTATTTTTAGTCCTTGTAAAATAAGTAAATTATAATTTTAATCTTGCTAATTTTTTTCTTTAGTTTTCACCTCTCTAAATTTTGAAATCATTATTTTTTAATCTCTAGTATTCATTTTAGGGCAAATAAATAGCATGTATTTCCTGTACCCAAAAAAATAACATTTGTTTTATGGTTCAGTTTTTATTTTTTTGGAGAAATATGTTTGCATGACATCACATGCACTTTATTGGGTGTCTCCTGAGAAGACCGTGTAACTTTTTCTTTAAACAAAGACATAGATTTGGACTAACCTGCAAATACACATATTTTTAAAATTTAAATAATTCTATTATATTATACTTTATAATTGCCTTGAGGAATTAGTTTTCAAGATAAATATTTAGTAAATTTATCTTAATATTTTAAAAAAATTTAACTTTAATGGATATTTTGTTAGTGAGTTTGTAAATATATTAGAAGAAGTCATAATTAGTTAACTGAGTGGAAGTTCTTTGAATTCTAGTTAATTTCATGTAAGAAAACAAAAATAAAACAAGGATTGGTGAGTTTCAGTGCTTAGGGGACCAACCCAAGAATGAAAGCCCCAAAAGGTAGATAAGAAGTCCAACTCATGCTTAAGCGTAGATCTCTTTGTGCTTAAGCGGCAACATCAAAAGCTCATCAGTTCAAAGGCAATGTGCACTTAAGCAGACCATCTAGTACGCTTAAACGTGAATTCCACATAGTGTCACCTAACCACGCTTAAGCGTAGTCTCATTTTCACTTAAGCGTGGTCGTTCAAATTCCAGAAAATATCTCCACTCAAGCTTAGGCGTAATTCCTCCTACGTTTAAGCGCGACCAATGTTGTTAGCAAATTCTTCTTAGGTTTCGGCGCTTAAGTGAAAGGTAATATGTGCTTAAGCGTAGCATATCACGTGACAGCCTTCTGGGAATCTTCTAAGCAACTATAAAAGACCCATTAAGCGTGATTAGACCTAACACGAAATATTTTGGAGGTTTACAACACCTGAGTTAGAGGATATCAATATGTACTTTCTTCCATCTTCACCATCTCTTCATCAATTTTCTTCCTTTATGAGTAGCTAATTCCCCATAGTGCTTGCTTGGGGTTTGAAATGTAATGATACTAAACCTTTAGTATTATCTTTGACTATTAATCTAAGTTTCATATTCCTTAATCATCTATCTTATTTTATGCTTTAATATTTTATTGTGGAGTGATCAACAACCAGGATGTTGTTACATTGGGAAGTGTTGCTAAATCCATACCTAAAATAAGGTAACTAAGGGTTTTTCACTATAAATAGTATAAACACTTAGCCCTCATTTGATTATGAGATTTATGCAAATATCATTATTAAATTACTAAGGAATTGGGATTTGATAATTATATTTAGGACTAAATCACTAAGGCATTAGGATTTAGTAACTTTTATAGTGAAGATTGATTGTATAGAATGTGTTGTTTGTTTAATTGTTATTGATACACTTAAGTAAAGTTGGAATGAATTCCGACTCCAAACATTATCTTTTATTTATTATTAAGTTCATATAAGAGGAAAAAGACAAAAGACATTTCAAGTATCCTTTATATTTCAATAGAATTGTGACTTTAAAAATCATCTTTTAAATACAAATTATTGATTCGTTGCTAGTAATTAGTGTTTCAATTGATTTAATACTAAGGGAGACAATAATTTCATAATAATTCAATACTTGTGACATTGATACATTTACCAAATCCTTAAAAACACTCTATATTATTAATTTTTTGTAAAATTCATCAATCCGGCCATTTTAGGAGTGGCCATTGAATTGTTGATAGTAAGATGGTTTAAAAGTAATGCGACAATTTTAGAAATTAACAAAGACATATTCTAAAGTTGACTTCAAAACATTACAAAATAAGCTCTGTTATTCTTCGTAAAAAAATTTCTTCATCGTGAGACCTTTGGCTCGGACAGACGAACATGCAGGCCGCTATAGCATGAATTTTCTCTCTCGCTCTTTGTTCTTCTTTGCCGCGTCAACAGAAGTGAAATTCTTAACATTCAGAATTTTTTTAATCTTAGCTCTAAAAGTAGTGGAGTATAAATTCTAATTTTTTACTCAGAATATGGAAACAAAGAACTATGAAATACGAAGAAATAAAGGCATGCTTGTTTATTTTGGAACAAAAAATTCCATTCCACATTTCCACGTGAAATGAAAAAAAGACAAAAGTAACACATTGGAAAAGTCTTTTCTCATTTGTTTTCTTGGTTTTTACATATATAAATAAATATGGAGCGGAATGTCTCGAGAAAGTGATGAGATTATTGCTACAAGATAGATGGATATATATTTGTTAATATTCCACTAAATGAACAGAAAGAGAAGATAAATTAATTAAATTTCTCAAAAAATAGTTGGGGCTAAAAGAAAAAGAGAAAGGAACGTTTTAGAAAAGGGAGAAATTTGAGGAGAGCTGGTTGAAGGAGACTAAGGACTGCGTTAGAACCGAACGTTGATGCCTTGAATGAGAAGTGGTGGGTCCCAGAGAAAGTCCAAACTAGACTAGATAGGATAGAGACTCAAGAAGCTACTTATTTTGCGACCTGCCGTTCAAGTGCACAAGTGCTTCACCATTTTATTCGTCTTCCTCACCCTACACTTGGCCGGATTTTATCTTTTCCATTTTTAAATTAATTAACAGAAGTTATTTTATTTTTCATCTCATTTTACTTGATTAATTTATCAATTCCTCTCTATTGTATTTTTTTGTTTTCACCTCCTTTTGAAGCATAGAAACATAATAACTAATTTCTTACTTTCTCGAAAGATTAAGATCATGAATTTTACTTATGAAAATATATTAATTTCAGAAGAAGAAAAAATAAATATCATAAGTTTTAAATTGAAGCTGCTAGGGCAATGGAACCCATTTCAACTCAACTCAAGTTTGAACATAAATAGGGTCCCAATTCCAATAGTGAAGAGATTGCGTTGACATATTCTGATGCCGCGATCTAGCTAGAGCTATGCCTAGGCCATCCAATGTGGGTAAGGTATGGAATTGGTCACGCTTCTTCTTGTACCTCCACATAATGCATCGCTTTTGCCTCCTATAACTCCAAATTGGACAGACACCATCCTCTTCCTTTCACAACTAAAATATTACCTATATGTTATTCCTATTATTATACTCTGCTTATATCATTTTCTAATAACATAATGACATAAATATCAACATTTTTTTTAAGAAAACAGTCCCGTTATTAAATCAATACATATCCCTGTATCAATAATTAATATAGACTTAATTACACTTTTTACCTCCAATATATCACTTATTTACTTCTTCTTTTTTTTTTACAAATTTTGTCCCCATTTTTTTTATTTGTGCATTTTGTTCAACTTCTAAAAAAGGTTAATGTGATTTGGGATTTAACAGGGGTTAAATCACAAATCACGTTAACCTTTTTTTTTTTTTATGTTTCTGAATCAGTACTAAACTTATGTATTTAAAATAATTAATTTTGACATAGTGATAATTTTTAATTTTCACTATTGATGAATTTTACTTTATTTTTGCTTGTCAACCGTACAGTTACCATTACATTTAGATTTTAAGCAAGAGTTTAATCATCTTTTGTTGACATGATTGTCCTTGACGACTAAGACATGAATCATGTGGGAATCCTTGGACAATACATAATCAAAGGAAACGAGACTTCAATGGTTCCCTAAATAAATATATTACATGTAGAATTCAATAGACCAAAATAAATAAAATAAATAAATCGTGCAAAGATTGACGATTGGACTTAACTTGTATATATGTGTTTTAAAAAATGGAACTAAGATTGCAATAAAAAATAAATGATTAAAATTATGGATTAAAAATTAAACAAACACTGATATTGTAATTTAACCAAAACCAATAAAATTCACAGAAATGGAACTAGAAATCAAGTCCCATAATATATATATATATATATATATATATATATATATATATATATATATAACATCGAGTATGATATGAAATTAAGTGGATGACATGCCAATTAATATTTTAATATAATATTTAGGCTAAATTGAACCTAAATTTCTAAAAGGGGAAGGCTATAGGTTCAATTTTTTCCACAATAGCTTTTATCATTTTTTATATCATAAATTTTGTTGCAAATTAGCCTTAAAACTTAATGTTAATTAGGTCTTTATCAGTGTTACAATTTTAATGGTCAACATACAAATATTTAACAATCGGACTAAAGTACATTTTAGTATATATATTAATATGGAATCAGGGTTTTAGTCACATCTCTACCACTTTTACTATTTTCTAAATTTGAAATAACTTTATCATGTTAGCACTATGTCACTGGTCCACCGTCCACATAAGCACTACATTATCTATTCACATTAACATTAAAGGATAGTGTCAAAATTAACACGTCACATCTTAACTAACAATCAACCTTTTTTTGTTGATATTATTATTAGTATTTGAAACTGAATTATTCATAATATTATTATACTCTCTCTATTCACTGCATGTTGATTATTTTTCAACACAAGTCTAACTTACATAAGGAAAATTGCATAATTTTAAAAATTAGAAGAGTAAAATTCTGAATTAAATTTTATAAAGGGTCAAAATATGTAATTTAGTCTATTATTTATAATGTCAATAAAATATATGCACCTTTTAATCTTTACATATTATCATCGTAAATAATATATATTATTTTTATACATACATTAAATAAGTTAAGTGTTTTAGGAACTTTCAATCAGAGTTTTAAAACAAAAGATTTTGGGTTTAAATCGTATATTGAGGAGCATTTTTCATGTTTCTCTAAATCATACGTGATGGAAGGGCTATACTGAAACTTGCGAGAGAAAAAAAAATCACGATGCAGTTCTTTTCGGTGAAATGATGGGGAAAACTCCGATAACCATTAAAACCCGCGATAAAAATGAGTGATCAAAATTACACATTAAAATGCACTTTTTTTTTAATAATAAAAATGTTAGAAAAAATGTATGTGATAGTAGTAAAAGATAAAGAATAGGAAGAAACAAGATATGGCTTGCTTCGGATGTACGGCCGAGAGTGGAATCTTCTTATGCTCCTTTCAACTCAATTAATAATTGTTGAGCTACGAACATTAATCTAACAAGATGTGGAAATAAAATAAACTACATTAGGGCGCAACTGTGCAAGTTTATCTAATGGAGTTCACCATGTCCCTTCGATGATTTGATACTCACGTTGCGCTATATAATTTTTCCTAAACCTAGGAAGAAATAAAGGCTCAAATATTTTCCACAGGCGACAGACTCCAATTTATAACAATTAATCAAATTATCCAGGAGAGATACCTGAGTGTTTGTGAAAGAAGAAATATACTAATTGTTATCAATTATTTAATGTATATTACTTGAAAAAAATATATTATCTCATATGATTGAAGGATTTAGATTCAATTGTAACCATTATTTGAATATTATTTACAGTATTTGTTATTCATTTATGAAACATAAAATAAATATGAAATAAACAGAACGTTATTTGTTTTTATAACAAAAAAAAAGAATATTATGTCTTTATTTTATCAGTAATTTCATGTGTTATTAGTTCTCAAAATATAATAGTGCTCCACAAATTGTTATTTATTCTCCACATATTATTATATGTTTACCCTACATCACAAGGGTAAAAAGAAACTAATAAGTTATAATAATGCTTAATTTTACTTACAATTATACCATTACAATTAATGTGCAATAAATTGTTACGGATAAAATAAATCACCACTATTGATATAAAAAAATATAAAAAAAAGTTTTTGTAATTCTAAATCCTAACGTGGATTACTATTTTTTTTAAATGATGTTATAAGATTAATTTAATGGAATCAAGGGATCTAACTTAGTTAATTAATTGAACACATGTGTAAGTTTTTATAAATCTTTTGATATTGTATTTGAATTCTATGAATAAAAAGATATTGATTTAATGGATGGACACTTTTGCAAAGCACATTAAGAATCAGGCTCCCATATTTTCTTAGCATGTCCGGAATCCTTGTTCATCTGATACGCAGTTTTCAAATGGATGGACATCTACATGGTCATCCCACGAACGATGCTGCAGCTCTATGACCAGTTTGGTTTATTCATCACAGGAAGGAGAAATCGAAGATGGAAACACTTGTTATGGCATGCTACGTGTTGGTGTATGTGGAATGCTAGGAACAACATCATTTTTTCGGACATGATGGCTCACAGATTTTAGAAAAGATCAAAGTTATTTCGTGGCAGTGGTTTTTATACAAAGGGAAACACAAGTCTCTTATTTTCTTTTCCACTTGGTGCAACAATCATTTGTTGTGTCTTAACACGTAGCACAAGCAAAGGGTTCTTTTTGGTATATATTATCTCACTTCTTATCTACATGAGAGAGGCATTTTTAGGACGAATTCTAAGAGAAGTTATGGGCTAAAAATCGTCTTAAAATGAGATATTATAATATGATTCTTGTATATAATCATTTTAAAATGTTGTAAAAAAAATTGAATAGGACGAATTCTAAGACGATTATAGGATAAGAATCATCTTAAAATGAGACGGTTCTTGTCTATATCTGTTTTAAAATGTTGTAAAAAAAATAATTTTAAGGAGAAATTTTAAGACGGTTATAGACTAAGAACGGTCTTATAATGAAACATTTTAAGACAATTCTTATCTATAATCATCTTAAAATGTTGAAAAAAAAATTTCAAAAAGAAATTCTAAAACAGTTATAAGCTAAGAACCGTTTAGAATATAACATTTTAAAACGGTTTTAACTTATAATTGTCTTAAAATGTTGTAAAAAAACAAATTCAATGATGCATTTTAAGACGGTTATGGGTTAAGAAAGTCTTAAAATGAGATATTCTAGGACGGTTCAATAATTGTCTATCAAAAATCTTACCTTTCAACCAACATTTGCTACAAAGATGATTGGAGAATCACTTTTATATGGATCAAATAACCAAGTTAAAAAACTTGTTTGGAGTAGTGGCAGCAGTACTTCTTACCCATATATATGTATTTGTCTTTAAAAAAATTACTTAAACTTAATTAATAATTAATATTTATTGTTAAAAAATGATTTTCTTCCAATAATATTAAAACATATATTTTCTAATTAGTTTCTATTATATTAACATATCAAATGAGAATTTGAATTTAATTAAATAAGAGTTGTTAAATAAGGAAATACTTGTCCTACTGTTAAGGGATTTTTATATATGCGCTGAATCTTCCGACAATTTGTTATGTATTTAGCTTGATTTTTTTGATGCAGATATTTAACTTGATTAGTTTCGCTTTCTGCAGATATAGACAAACATCATGAATTTGTTTTCATTAACGGAACATTTTTTCTCTCTTAGTAATTAAAAAAATTTAAGAGAAGATTGTCAAATTGAGTCATGTCCGATCCCATAACTCATGAGTTAACTGTGGGTTGGATTGTTTAAAAGCACCTAAGACCTCATATTAACTTAGTTCAACTCGATCATTTACGTGGACTCGAGTCCGTTTATTAAATCAAGGCATTTT
This sequence comes from Glycine tomentella, assembly GCA_007407185.1. Lineage (NCBI taxonomy): Eukaryota > Viridiplantae > Streptophyta > Magnoliopsida > Fabales > Fabaceae > Glycine > Glycine tomentella. Next base: position 5,635,153 of record PYAF01002407.1, on the reverse strand, counting down.
TTAAGATAGCTCAAAATAATCTCACTCGATCTCTTACTTTCTTATCACGTGTGAAGTGAAATATTTTAAACAAATAATCTTTAATTTTCACTTTCATTTTCTTAATTTTTTGAGTTTGGTGAGTTAACTTGTTTAGTCATTAATTTGAGTGGATTGCCATAAGTTAACTTATTCTGTCAACAACCAACTCAAATGAATGGTATTGTCTCACTTTAGAAAATTACCGTTATTATTTGTAACGAGTTTTTTTTAATGAGGATTATTTGTAACGAGTTTGTAGTCAATATGCTTTACAAGATTTCATTTATATGGGGGAAAAAAATAAGAGGTCATATTCGATTCTTCTCTACTGTTCTGTCACGATCAAAGTAATGCCTTCGCAACATAATTAATAGCCAAGTGGGGTTAAAGAAAAAAATTAATCTTTTATACATGTCAAAAACTGTAATAGTTTCAACACGTAGAGGACCAATTGATGTTGGACATCAATATATCTTCCACAAATTGCACTTCCAATAATTTGATTTGGGTACTTGGTTCGTGGGATTTTTTCTTGTAGAATCCAATCTTCGAATTGTTGTCATTAAATAATACTAATGTTTAATTACTTTCATAAAAAAATCTATGAGGTTCTTGTAATGTATTTGACTTAGACACAACATTCATTAGAATATTTGTCATTTCCCCCGCTCCTAGATATCTATATATAGCCAATTTAGTTAGATGGAAAAAGTTGCGAAGATTATATTTGCTTAGCATCTATTAGCAGTAATGAATATTATTTTGAGTATGAAAATACATTTATACAATAAATAACTTATCAAAATTAAATTGAAGAAATTAAATTACAAATAATACTGAACATATTATAAAATTTCAAAAATCTAAATTGTTTACCAAGTTGCTAAATGTTTTCAATAACCAAACGGGTTAAAGGATACATATATTCACCAAAGAAAATGATAAAACGAAGACAAATTAATGGAATTTGATACTAGTGTGATGCGGCATGTAATTGATTCAAACCTCCCTGGAAATTTGATCGTGTCTCGTATGTGAATTTAGATTCTTAAGCTCAATGATTGAAATAAAAAATTTCCATGGTTTCACACCAATGGCCAAAAACTGTCGTAATCCCGAAGGCATATGACCTTGCACCAACCATACCAAAGGAGAACTTGTGGGCTCAATCACGGGGTCCCCTTTTTAGACTTTTGTAAATTCATTATTATAAGTATAATTGTCTGTTATGAGTTCATGAAGTACATTTTACTGTTAAATTAATTATTAAATAAATCATAAGATATATTTTAAATTTTGTTAAAAATATTTTTTTAACTTGTTATCATATATTTAAGATTAGATGATAAAAATTCCGTTATATTATCGGAGAACAACCTATAATTTAAAGTTGTTCAAGTCAAACAAAACAAATTTGTTATCATTATCTAACAAGCAAATCTTGGCATAATAGGTAGATAAATAGATTTTTTTTTCATACAAAACCCATCCCAAACTAAGTCATGTTTCGGATTTGGGTATCCACGCTAACATGCCTATTGTTTTGAAAATGAAACCTGTGGACTGTGGTTGTTTTGGTGACCTTGCTTGTATGGACGGACGCACAACTTACAATACTAGACAGTTGTTAACACCAGCTGTTCCACTACATCTTACTCCGTATATATGTTTTAAATTCTTCAAGTTGAGTTATTGTTGTTTCACTAATGTTGTTGTGATGCTGAAGTGTCAAAATGGATGGCTTAATTTACATAACTTACGTCATTCTCTATTATTCATAGTAATTTTATCTAATTTGAACAATATTATTTCATATAAAAATATATCTATCAAAAACTAAAAAATATTACAAGTTTAGAACTTCTAGGGGTACTTTATGAGAGTCAACTTTTAGTCTACGAGGGACGATGAATTATTCGCCAAGGGACAAAAAGAACACATTAGTTATTACTAGATGCATTTCCACCAGAATAGATTATTGAAGGTTGAAGGCTCAAGGCCTATTAGGGCATCCTGGCTTTGGCCCATTTCTAAGATACGATCCACACCTTTATCAACTCTGGCCCACGCTTTTAAATATTTTTTAGATTTTGGTTACATCACATGGGAACGGAGATTTTATTGTTCGCACCTACGAATTGAAGAGACCCACATCTTAAAATCAATACGCAATCAGAAATAATTCTAAATCACTTTTGCCCCTTCTTTTTTATTTACTGTGCCTGATATCAAGGTGATATTCCTACTATTCTGAGTTGTAGAAGTGGGCTCGACAACAAGGGTTAGATGCATTAAGAATGAAGCTAAATAACCTTTTTAAGTGCATGGATTCCAAACGTTCTGCAAAATACTTTTTATCCACATCAAGCAAAGCTCATGCAAGTATATTGGGAAATATAGATTCAAAAAGGATGTGAGAGGCACATTCTAAAAATCATTGTAATTATTTTTTCCCTTGATTTTATTTGAAAAGATTTCTGCAGATTTTAAAAATATCCGAGTCATAGTACTGGCATATATTTCATATCATAGAAATCTAGTTTCATTTAAAGTATTTTGTCTTTTTTAATAGATAACTAGTTCATTTTCTTTTATTATTCCTAATGTTACTATGTTAGTATATGTAAATAAACTAAATATATGTTGATTTATTTATTTTAAAAAATTAGTACATAATCTAAATATACTATGGAAATTTTCATATATTCATAATGTTACTATGTTATTATATGTAAATAAACTAAATTAAATATGTAAAAAAGTAAATGAGTTTCTCAAACTATAGTAAAAAAGATAAAGTTGAATTTTGATTTTACATCCCCTATCTCTTTCTAAACCAACCCCTCCTCCCTCTTGATGAAAGTAATATTGACCTCTGTGGTTTTTGATTGGGCCATACAATTTTGTTCTTAAAGGAAATTTTGGTGAATTAAAAGAGGAGAGTGTTTATAAATATCTTTAGTCTCAATTTCTTAGTAATGTAAGATTTTTTTAGCATATCGAAACATATAAAAAAAGTATATAAACAGGATAAGATGGATAGATTATCTTGATCTTGGATTAACCCCAATGACCATTGACCATTTGACCATTTTGACTGATAACTTCTGCAGATTGCACCTATCATGCACGCAACTGCTTCATTAAAATGTGTGATTAATGGTTAGATCTAATGAACTCAGAGCACTAGGAATTCGAAAAGGATATATAGTAGGTTTCTTTTCAAAGGAAAATCTTCAAGTGGGAGAATGCTTAAAGTTTGGACACAAAGGAAAGGCCATTAAGATGTGCATAGCACCTAGTCTGTCTTTGGCATTATTCTGTTCTGTCTCGAGTCACGCACGGACACGGTACCACAACTCCAATATCTGATTAGGACCTGAATCGAACCAGTCTCCTTCACCTTTTTCCTTTTGTATGCCTGTGCTTGTCCCAGACTTCATTGTCTACTGTGTAAAATGTAAATGTAGTTCAACAATTGCCCTGTGGTCCAAGTACAACCATTCACCCAAAACCAAGAGATAAGGTTGCACTATTTCCTCTGATGTTATCATCCTATATTATATATTCCTTTGTACCACGCACTACATAAGCCTCTGCACTGTATCTTAAGTAAGCTAAGCAGTGAGTATAGTATATGAAATCTGAAATTGTATCACCAAGGTTTAGCTACAGGGTTGATGTTAGTGTTTGCCTATAAGGACTGAAAAAAGTGTCAGTTCTTGAGGTTATCTCAATCTAGGGCAGGACTTAAGTTATGCAATCCAGAGTCTCATTAATCATTTCTTTAGGTGAGAGAGTGGATTTGGAATCTCAGGCTACTGACAGAAACAAGGTAAGCCTTTTAACATTTTGTGTCAAAGTCTTAATTAACCTGTAATGGTATGAGTTAATGGGCCACAACAAGAAGGGAATGTGATGATTAGGAAATTGGGACTAAGCCAAGCCACATGTTCTAAGCCTTCCAAATTCTGCCAATTATGTGTCAACATTTTGAACGCATGTAGCTTAAGTGTCTAGTCAAATCTCATCCAAATCAACTAGGCAGAAGTCAACATGGAAAATTATGTGAAGGTGCCATGTCTAGTCTCTGGATAGCCTACCTAACCTTCCCTTTTGATCCCCCGTGTGATCCTTATTTAATGATTGCACAAATCACACAATACCTTCGAGTGCCAAAACTAAAAACCTTTGGTATTCCTTTGTCACTTTGTAACATTCACCAATGAGTGAACCAACCCTATTCAACCAATGATAGAGTTATTGTGATTGAAAAGAGTTCCGAGATGAGATGGTAATTCCAATTCCAACGAAGCCTATAATTTGAAGACTGAAAATTTGTATTGTAAACACAGGTACTTGCTAAAGGGAACCGATGAATATTTTGGAAAACTCTTAAAGAGAGACCACTGCATGCAATTTTCAACGTCAACATTCATGGGCAAAGAGATTTTAGGCCAAAATTCACTGAAGCATGTTAACACTTACACAAACTGATATAGCAACGAATATACTACTTGAAACCTCAAAAGCACAAGAAATAAGACATCTAGCTTTGAGGGACGCTATGAACGAATATACCCTTAACATACTCACACTCGTACATATTCTTAGAAAAACATTGAAAAGAAAACTACTTCAGCTAATTACTGTTCCAACTGAAATACGGAACTACTTGCTGGTTTACATAACAGAGCAGACATTTGGGTTCTCGTCGCTGAAAATCTCGGGGTCATAAGCATAGTCGATGTAGTTTTTGGATGGCCAGTATTCACTTCGTTTGATCTCAGTTTTGTTATCTTCTTCTCCCTTGTTTTCTTCTTCACCTCTTTTCTCTTCTTGTTTCTCTTCCTTTTTCTCCTTTTCTTTCTTTTCTTCTTCCTTCTTTTCTTCGTCCCTCACAATAGAGGCTTGCTTTTTAGTACTCTTATATACATGATCAACAAGCTTGGCAGGGTCGACCACACCTTTTACGATAACTTGATCATTTGCCAAGTCTGTGTCCACTGATTCTACTCCTGCACATACAATTATTACTACACATCATTAGTATGACTCATATTACGTAGCAATTATTGATTTATCATTTATGGATTATGGATGTCAGTTTTTAGAGTGTTAAAGAGTAGAGCTTGGAATGTAATATCATTAAGTATTTCTAACAAAGTTCAGAAACTTTTCCATGAAGAACTTATCTTTCAAAAAACACTCCTCTATTCATGGAATCAACCAAGGGTGCAAGGGAAGAAAGTTATCTTTGAAATATCTCTAACCAGAGGAAGTGCCATTCACATACAACCGAACAAAACATAGAGGCTGACAACCCAGAGAAAGGTGTCAAAATTAAAATACAAGGCTATAAATAACTAGGTAGTCCGTAGTTGAATGTTGAAACATTAAAAACAATTTTCTTTCTATAACATTGATTGGTAAAACTATTTTGATTTCCCTAGATGAATAATTTAATACCGGGTATGCAATACACGAATAAAATAAAATGAAAAGTTATATGATTAATCACGCTTTGATTATGTTTAGCGTCCAGCAAAGGATCACGTCTTATATAAATGTCCAAAGACGTCTTTTACCTTCCACTTTTTCTAGGATGAAGTAGCATAGTAAGCTGCAAGGGCCATTTAAAAAACAATATACGGCTGAAACCATACCGGTTATGTACAATGTTTAGAAAAATGACAATAAATTAAAGAGTATATGTTAATCAATGTTATCTTTAAGAGAGAAGAACAAAGTAAAAAAAAGAAGATAATTAGTATTACATTACATCAGACAGATAATTTGAAATAAAAATTTCTAAATAAAGTGTGAAACTTATTTGAGAAATGAGGGAATATTAATTTTATGTATAGTTTATTTTTTAGCTAAAAATACTAATTTTATATGGTAGTTAACAATTCGGATGAGATTGACATAATTATCGATTTCCTAGTGATAATAGCAAGATCACGAATTCTTTTGGAATGAGTTAAAAACCTTCTAAGCTTCCTCGTTTTCAAAAGGAACGTGATTAGCGCCACGGGATAGGATTCTTATATGCCCTAGGAAAAGAAAAACAGAACACTACATGCACGTGAACCTTTCATTTTTATCTCCTTGTTTGGGAATTTTAATTTTTGAGAAAAAGGATTTGAGGATTTTTAAAACTCCTCTTAAATCCTCCAAAGCCTAAAAATTGTTGTTCTCCCTAATTGGGGATTTTAGAAAGAAAAGTAATAAAATTACTATCCTACCCCAACCAGTGTTAATAAAATTACTATCTTACCCCAGCCAGTGTTAATAAAACACCAAAATACAAATAACTGAATCACAATTCAAGGACAAAATTATAAAAATATCTTATTATCTTTCCATTTTCTTCTCTTAATATATTTTAAACTTCCAAACAAGAAGGAAAGAACTTCCCTCATTTTCCTCCCTTTCCTTTCCCTCCCTTCCCCTTGAATCTTTTTTCTTTCCTTCCCCTCCTAACTCCCAAACAAAGCCTAAGAGGGCTGTAATGGCTTGGATGCAGTTTGAAAACATATGTAAAAGTATAAATATAAATTAAACATAAACTTCATAAAAATTATACATAACTTCCACAAAAATATTTTTTTTCAATAGCTTATTTTTGGATAAAGATTATTGCAGCCTTAATAAATAACGTGGACTCACTCTGTATTAAAGGCAGTATCATGAGATTCTATCAAATAAATAAAAAAGTGTTAAAAAAAATAAAGTATCGAAAAGCATATTGTCAGCATTTTTCTTGTGATTTTAAGATTCCATGGTAAACTTTTTTTTTGGTGGGCGATTCCATGGTAAACTTGAACAAAGAAAGGTGTAAATCAAATTAAAGGGCAATTAAACATGCACTGCTGTTTGTTTGTTTGTTTGTTTGTTTTTTGGATTCTCGTTAGTCATTACTATTTACTAGTAATTAGTAGTCATGATAATAAATAATGATTGGAGGACACAAACCCATGTAGGGAATGGGATTTAGCATAATTGATCCAAACCGGGCTTGTTGTACTTGTAAGTGGCCGAGTGAAATAGAGAGAAAGAGGATGAATATTTGTACCTTTAATCTTGCGGATTCGCTTCTGTATAACTTGAGCACATGCTTCACAATGCATTCGAACTTTTAGGACAACTGTTACCACAGGAGGAGGCTGACGAGCAATTCAAGCAATCACAAGATAGGAATTAGATTACTGTCAAGTACTCAAGTGTCAACTTTGGTTTCACATTGATTATTTTACTTAATGATCGAGAATATCTTAAGCAGGAGCATTATTTAAAACTTAAAACCACAGCAGGAAAACACAACACAACATTCAGTACAAAATAATTAATAGATCTTCTCTTGAATTTTATGTCTAAGCCATGTTTCGCACAATAGAATGGACAATGAAAGAGGCACCTGTATCACTGTATGGCCCTACTATCTTATAATTTGCAAATTCAGGTACGGGCCATGGCATGGGGTTTCCAACTTCCATTTCAAGTGTTAATTAAAAAATCCTAAAAGCAAACATTATCAACCTATGGGCTATGTATGGCCATTCTCGCATACAACCCAATATACTATTGATCTTGATATATTATTAAGAATGTGTCAATTATTTATTACTCTAATAAATAAATAAATGGAATGAAGAGCGCCTGTAGTTTTAACATTTAACCTCTGTAGCATACATACGTCACATGGTTGAGTTGTGAAAGATTTACCGATGTGTGGAAGTGAATGTTATGAAAGTAGGACACGGTAAAATCAGGTGTACTGCACCCGTGAATCCAATTTTGCAGTGTCAAGTTGCAATTTGCAAAAAGAAGTGGGGTCAAACCCCTCTCATTTGTCACCGCCGTTCCCCTCGTTACGTGTACCTTTCGGAGGGACATCACTTTGTTTCGTGACTTTCATGTCAGCACTCACCCTGGATTGGATTGCAATGCAAAACTGCACTGCACCAATAATACAGTACAATACACCAAAATTGCAAAAAGCTAGCTACCCACTCACTGCAACTGCAAGCAGGCAGTTAAATAAATAAATTATATAATTAACCAAACTTTTTTGGTATTGTAACTTTTAAGACTATGTTTTTTTTTTTTTTTTGGAAAATATGTAAAAATTGTATTAACCAAAAATTATAGATACAAATACTCAGGGCATTCCCTGGCTAAAAACATTAGACTCTATACTAAAACATCACTTGCCAAAAAGAAGCAAATGCGCAAAACCGGTAAGACAATCCGGACAACAAAAAGCAAAACACATTTGCTAATACAAGTGAGTTAGGTGAGCATATCTATAAATTCTAAATTTAATTCTACCAATTAAATCATGCATATTGAACCTATGGTTATCAAACAAAATACAGTTTCTGCAGTTCCAAATACAGTGAACCGTAGTGGCCAAGGCAAGGCACCTGATCTTCCCTTGAACTCCCGTAGATGCTCGGTGATGAACAATGCTGTTGAGGGTGCCTAGAAGAGAAACATTCCTCCTCGAAAATTTAGCCCAGTCCCTAATTTCAGCCCACACTTTAAGAGTAGTGGGGCACGTGAAAAATAGGTGATCATTAGTCTCCAATTCTTGGTTACAGAAGCAACAAACTGACCCCTTGTTAAGAAAGGGAGCTCGATCAAGAGTGAGACACTTTTTGTTGGCTGCCAACCATAAACAAAAAGACTCCCTGGGAGGGATGCTACTATTCCAGATTACCTTTGCCCAGAATTTCCTAGGAGAGGTTGTCCGGAAACAGTCATAAGCTTTGCCCGGATCAAATCTGTCATTCTTCGTCCAGCAATCAAACATCATTTCTGCTTGGTCTATGCCACCAGCCTTAACCAGCATCATGTCCCGGATGTGAAAAAGCCTTTTTACAAGGGCTGAATCAGAGTTGGCACATCTATAGTGCCATGCGGAGGTTCCCCTAAGGTAGATGTGATGAATCCACCTGATCCACAAGGACTGCTTATCCACCGCAATATCCCTCAGAATTCTAGCTAACATAGCATTATTCCAGCACCTGAGATTGTGGAGCCCGAGGCCCCCTTCATCTTTAGGAGCGCAAACTAACTTCCACGCAACAAGAGGCTTCTTTCTCCCCAAATCACTCTTACCCCAAAGGAAATTTCTGCTGAAGGCATCGATCCTATCCACAACAGTATTAGGTAAAGGAAACATACCAAGCCAGAAATTTACCATCCCACCAATCACACCCCTAATAAGCTCCAGGCGCCCAGCATAGGAAAGAGATTTTCTGTGCCAATTTTGAATGTATCCTCCTACCCGACTAAGGAGGGGAGAGTAGTGGCACACATTCAAACGGGAAGCCAGCAAGGGAATTCCCAGATATCTGACTGGGAAAGTGCCCATTTTGAACCCAGTCAGCAACAGGAGCTCGGATAGAGTATCATCATCAACACCAGAAGCAAAAAGGGATGACTTCCCATTACTGACAGACAACCCAGAAACCTTGCAAAAGTTGCACAACTTGCCATAAATGGTTGCAACCGAAGAGTAATCCCCTCTGGACAGCAAGACAATATCATCCGCAAAGGCCAGATGGGTGATGTTCAACGCAGCACAAGATGGGTGGAAATTGAAGAGCATGCTGTTTTTAAGCCCATTGAGATCCCTGGACAGGAATTCCATACAGATAACAAAGAGGTAGGGGGAAAGGGGATCCCCTTGCCTCAAACCCCTTTTGCCCTGGAAGTGGCCATAAATGCGCCCATTAACAGACACGCTAAAAGAAGTTGTAGTCACGCATTCCATAATCCAGTTTGTAAATACTTCCGGATAACCAAGAGCATTCAGCATCCATCTGAGAAACTCCCATGATATAGAATCATAGGCTTTGTGCAAATCAATATTCAGCATGCATCGGGGAGAATTGCGCTTCCTGCAGTACTTCCTAATAATCTCCTGAACCAGAAATACATTATCAGCCATAGTTCTTGCTTTTACAAAAGCAGCTTGGGCAGGGTCAATTACAAAAGGGAGCGTAATCAGCAGTCTATCAGCAATCAGCTTAGAAATAATTTTGTAAATGAGATTACAACAGGATATAGGCCTGAACTGATTAACCCTATTAGCATTATCCAGCTTCGGAATCAGGGCAATAAAGGTGTGGTTTATCTATTTTAGGAGGCTTCCTGAAGAAAAGAATTTCGATACCGCAGCCACTATATCTGACCCAATAATGGGCCATGCCTTCTTGAAAAACAGGGCATTATAACCATCAGGGCCAGGGGATTTATTGATATCCATGTAAGAGACAATGTTCCACACTTCATCAGCTGTAATAGACTTAGTCAAAGCTGGGAAGCAGTCAGTTGGCACTAGAGCACCATTTCCAACAACAGACTGAGAGGGGGCCTCACACGAAGCTGGAGAACCGAGGATAGAGGAGAAGAAACTAACAAATTCCGCCCCTATGTCAGCTTGGGAAGTTGTGACACTCCCATCATCCAGGCAGATGGCAGGAATAAATCTGGCATTTTTTTCCTTGTTGATAAGCGAATAAAAGAACTTTGTACTTCTATCTGCTTCCACCAAGTACTTGTTCTTTGCTAATTGAGCTAACATCCTAGATTCAGCCAGGCGGAGATCAAAGATGCGGGCTCTATCAGCGGCGGCTTTGACAATAGACTCACGTTGAGGGGAATTCTGGGCCAGAATTAGAGCATTGAAATAGTCAATCTCAGCCTTATCAATTCTATCCGAAAGCCCATTGTACTCCATCTTGTACAGGTTCTTCAGAATTGGCTTCAACATCTTAAGCTTTTTGCAGATTTGGAACATTCTGCACCCATAAATGTCCCTGCTCCAAATAGAAGCAATTGCTGACATGAAGTTTTTGCTATCCACCGTGGCATTGTTGAACCTGAAAGCAGAATGACCTCTTCTCAAACTAGGATCAGAATTTACAGTCAACGCCGCATGGTCTGAAACAGAAATGATATTGGACACAAAAGCAAAGGAGGTATTAAAACGGGCCAACCAAGCCGAGTTGCACAACACCCTATCAATTTTGCTCCAAATGGATCCATTGGTCCAAGTGAATTCACCCCCACAGGTTCTCAACGGATTCAGCCCCAAATCAGAGCAACACTCCTTAAAGTCAGTCATTTCATACTCTGTTACAGCAGAACCATGCTTCCTATCCTCCGGGCTCAAAATACTATTAAAATCACCAAGAATGACCCAGGGGCCACTAACTCTGTTTTCAAAGTTAAGCAAGGAGCTCCAAAGCTGTCTACGGTCACTCACCGAATGCAAGCCATAAACAAAGGAGGCCCAGACCAAGGTATTAGTTACTTTACAATGAATGGAACATTGAATATCTTGAGCAGTCATATCCATAATGTCAATATCCACTCTATCAGCCTTCCACATGAGTAGGATACGGCCAGCCCTATGAAAGGGGTAGTTATGAGCACACTTCCAACCAGAAAACTTCTTAGCAACCAAGGACTCTAAACAAGAGCTATTCATCTTTGTTTCCAGGAGGGCTACAACATCTACCTCCTTAGTGCGCAAGAATTTTAGCACCTCTCGGTGCTTAAGGGGCATGTTGAAACCCCTTATGTTCCACGAAGCGATAATCATGGTTTATGACGGGAAGAAGACTCCCCGGTAAATCCAGATTTTTGGCCTCTCTTCTCCTTCACTGAAGCCTTATAGGCGGCAGATACCCCACTAGTGTTTGGTACATGCTTCCTGTCGTTCTCCACAGAGCCTTTACCTTTTCCAGCTCCTACCTCTACCTTCTCTTTGCCTTTGGATCGGTTCTTGGTCTTCTTCTTGATGAAACCATCATCACTATCAACATCTGAGCAATCCTCCACTATAGGTGGCTCAGGTTGAGCAGCCATGTTCATCTCCTTATCCTTATCAAGTTGGTCATACGGCTTGTCCCCGGTCTGATGGGTGCAGTCCTTACTCCCTTCCTCCATACCATGAAGATCATGGTCTTTCCGAGCCCTCGGAAGAGTATTCACCTCTTGTTCAGGTTCATTACTCCTCCGTAACTCATTTACCTCTGCTTCTGTTCCAGTACCTTCCTGCCCCTGGGATTGCTTCCCATCACCAATAGGGCCACCCAAGGTATGCTTTTGCATTGCCTTACAGTTTTTGCCATTATGCCCAATGACTCTACAATGTTTACAGAAGGCCGGGATTGTCTCAAACTCAATGTGCTGAACAAAAGACTTCCCTTTGGATGTTTTTATTTCTCTTATTTCTGGGGCCGGGGTTTGAAAGTTTTTTAATGAGAATGATTGACTGCAGTGTATCTTATCGTGCTTGCTGAATATTCATTGCACCTATACAACAGATAGAACTTAGAAGCAAGCAAGAAGAGAATGATTTACCTCATCTTTTTTCTCCTCTCTGGGTGGTTCTTCTTTCTCCTCTGGAGGTTTTGACAAGGGTGAAATCAGCTCCACTTTCTTACCACTTTTCTTTTGTAGCCTCTCACACACCTTTATGGGGTCTGCTGCCTTTCCTTTCACTACCACTTTGCTTGTCCTGCTATCCGCACTCACCTCTTCCACTCCTGTTTGACAAAAAGAAAAAAGAAAAAGGAGATTGTTAGATTAGAAACGTTAACACCACTTTATCAATCTTTTCCACCTCCTAAACAAACACCTTTACCTTTCTTAACTATGGATGCAATGATCATCATTTGTCTCAAACAATTTTTTTTTCAAAAGCAACCATGTAGATAACCAATTGATCCCTCTAACAAGGGGGAACAAAGAGAGGGAACCAAAAGTTGAAGTACTAGCAAAACTAGCTATATTATCAAATTGTCAATCAGCATAAGATACCTCGGATTCGGATCCTCATTTGTACATGCATAGTTAGAAGTGAAGTAATTAAAAGAAACAGAATGCATGAAAGGTGACCTTGGAATCCTTTCAATGCTTTTGCAACTTTCCTTGCACAGGCCTCACAATGCATATCAACTTTGAGCACTATCTCCGGTGGTGGCTCCTCCTTCTTCTCTTCTTCCTTCTTTTCCTCTTTGGCTTCTTCTTTGTTTCCTTCGTCTTTCTTTTTTTCCTTTGCAAAAAACAAAATATTCAAATAAGAAGACAACACAACCATAGAGTACTTGAGGGGAAAAAAAACTTGGAAGCAGCAGAGTTGAGAAGATGGGCGTAATAGCTGGAAAGAGGAAGAGGCAAAGAGATAGATTGATTGTGAAATTGAGTGTAGAAGAGAAGTCTTACTTCGCCCATGTCTGTGACAGGAAACAATGCCCTCTGCTTCAGAGATCTTAATGATGCCAATTGAATGTTGAAACGCTATTGTTTTTATTTATTTATTTATGCACACCCAACACAACACAACACAACACAACACGCATTCTCTCTCTCTCTCTGCCTGCCTTTCTGTCCATCGGAGCAATGTTGGGCTGAGCAGAAAATTTAACGTGTAGGGATTCTGCAAATCTGACGTGGACACTTACTTTACTGCACAATCTACCGGAAACTTTTCTTTAAAAAGCATTTTTTTATTAACTCATTTTTTGGTTAGGCCATGGTGTGAGTTCTAGAACATGCTTGAGTACATTATACTCACACCATGTATGTTTTTTATTTTAGTGAATTGTGCTCACAGGCTTCGGTTTTTCTCATCGACTATCCTACAAATTCAATTTGTGTTATGTGTTACATGTAACAGTAACATAAATTAAGCAAATTACTGTTAAATGTTCTTGTAAGAGTTTTTTTATTAATAAGAATCAAATTTAGATATTAAAACTCACTAACAACTAGTTATGCCGAATTTCTACTGGGGAGTTTCTGTCGGAGCTAATCCTAGATGGACGAAAATATTAAAGTCTATTATCACAAAAGTCAAAAAGAAGTTAGTAATTTGGAACCACAAATCCCTCTCTTTCCTCAGGAAAATTTATTTGATCAATTCCATACTTGTTTCTTTATCCTTATTTTTCTTGTCTTTCTTTAAGGTGCCGGAAGGGATTGTTAGGTTGTTGAGGAGGCTAGAAAGGAGATTTTTATGGGATTGTGAGAAGGGTAGGGAGAAGATATCTTGGGTTAGTTGAAGGAAAATTTGCGCTCCGAAAGAGTACGGTGGCTTAGGGATTAAAGATATTTTTATTTTCAATTGTGCACTACTTGCAAAATTGAAATGGAATTTATTTCATAGTAGAGGGGAGTTATGGGAGAGGGTACTTGATTCTAAGTATTCTGGTTGGAGGGGTTAGAGGAGGGAGATATAAAATCATATGATTCTATTTAGTGGAAGGATTTAAAGTTGACTTGTGGAGGGGGTAATGTAAGTTGATTTGATACCTTAATCGAATGGAGGGTGGGTGATGGAAAAAATACAAGGTTTTGGTAGGATAGGTGGTGTGGGGGTATGCTTAAAAGATGATTATGTAAGAGTTTTCCTTAATTCCGAGCAAAAGGGGGAGGTGATTGGTAACATGGGTAGGTGGATTAATGACATATGGACTTGGAAGCTTAAATGGAGGAGAGAGTGGTTTGAATGGGAAAACAATATGGTGAATGAATTCTATAATTCATTGAATTGGTCGATAATTGGTAATTTTGGTGAGGATCACTGGCTTTGGATGGAGGAAGAGTTCACTTTGTTTTCGGTAAAAACTGCATATCTGGCTTTGCTCAACATGGAATTTTGTAGTGGTGAGGTGGACATCTTCAAAACCAAGAGGCAAATACATCTCCAAGACCAAGATTTTATTACGTGTGTTTTGCCATGAGAAAGTGAAGGACCCATCTCACGTGTTCTTTATTTGCACTGTGACTTCAACAACTTTGGTGGAGATGGTACAACTTGCTTGGCTTCTCAATGGCTCTCCCTCAATCAGTCGAGGCACACTTTTGACATAATTCGTGTGGGCTCTTGGGAGCTAAATCTAAGGATTGATGGCCAGTGGGATGGTGTGCAATTTTGTGGGCGATCTGGACGCAGAGAAATAATATTGTGTTTGAAGGGAAACTGTTTGATATTTGAGCAAATGTGGCATAAAGTATTGTTTTTCACTTGGTCGTGGCTTAAAGCATCTCAAAAGGACTTTTGCTTTAGTTTCCAGCAGTGGCAAGTGATACTAGTTGCTGCATCTCAGTTTGATTTTGCTATGTTTATTCTTGGTGTTTGTTTGGGAGAGTTGATCTTTTAGGAAGACATTGTATAGTGCACGACTGTATAAGGAAAGATTCAGTCTCTGTTGAGGGGCTTCATTTTATTTTGATAGATTTACTCTCAAGTAGGTGATGGTAGGTGTGTGTTGTTGTGGAGATACTGTTTCTCTGGGCAGACCGTGTGGGTATTGATGCAGTAGCTTCCTGCTACTTGCTATTTTCTGTTTTTAGCACCTTTGGCTATCGAATTCTTATAATAAAAAAAGTCCGATAACTACCCCCAGCACGTCCACTGGATGATGACAAATAATAGAGATGAAACTAGAACTCAAGTCCCTTTATTTTACCCTCACCACTTATACCACTAAAAAAATCCACTTACTTCCTGCAAAAATAGCCAAAGAAACCACCCTTTTTTCTATGATATTTGATCTTTTAAAAAATTTCTAATTGTTTTTATCATGGGCTTGAACGCCATCCCAAGCCCTCACATAACATTGAACATATTAGGTGAATAGTAGATATTAAAATGTGTATGGTAATTTCATGCCCACACACCAAATATGGCATTGTCCTAATATCAAATGGTGGGTAATACTTGCAGGCCCAAAACCTTGTGGGGGCTGCTTATATGTTTGGCATGGAGCACCAACTGTAAATTGCAAAACACCTTAAGGATTTAATTTCAGGTTGACTTCACTTTTTTTGTTGGTAGAATTCGATAAAAGGTGTTGAATTGATATAGACTAGAGTGAAACCTTGCAATTGCAAGCCATGCCACTAGCAGTGATTGTAAATGCATACTATATCCCACTGTAATGGGGATTTATGTTTCTTCCTTTTGGGCCTCTTACCAATCCTATCAGGTTGTAACTTGTGACAAGAGAGATAAATAATAGTATGTTGCTATTAAATTTAATGAGAGTGAGCTTTGACAACGGTAAAGTTGTATATTTGATGACTTGTTTGATTATAGATTTGAATTTGAAAACAGTTTCTTCTTTGTATATGTAAGAGTAAGACTGCGTACAATATTTCTCTTCTTTACATGATAGTTTAAGTAAGTTTTTAATGAGTCATACAAATCACTTTACACTTTTTTGGTAGTTTTTTCTCCAACGGTGGTAAGTTGCTTAAATGTTAATTTACATATATTTCATCATAATCCAAATGAAATGTTAAATTTTATAATTAACGATTACGCCACTAACCATGTAAAAAGCAAGAAAGATTTCGAGTGCAAAGGATGGGTGAGTCTTAGAAGCTGACGCTGGCCTTAAATATAGTATATAATATGGTCAAAAATGATAAGAAAAAAAAAGGTTATAGAATGTCGAGTGGCAAATGGCAACCAATACCATTCACTGAACACCACGCTTATAGACAAAGCTCCATCCAACAGTCTCCATTAATATCAGTATTGTGGAAAACAAAACCGTTTACATACATGATGTGCTAATGGTATGGCAAAGTTATGGTACGAGAAAAATAAAAATAAAGTTTGTCCTTAACGTAAACTAGGTGAAGCCCCCTCCTAGTCCCACATAAAGAATCCGAATGAAGCCATACACGTAGGTACAAAATGAAATATTAATGTACAATGCACTCGCTGCACCAATGTTGAAGCAAATCTATTGTAAGTGTCACTCACATACCTACCTTTTATACACACTACCATCTTCTCTTTTGTATTTTTTGGTTCGCAAGCATCTTATGGTCATTGAATTAATCAATTGGATGACAATCAATGATATGATATCCCTATGGCTATGGCCTATGGGGGAACTCAAGTATTTCTTCTCTCTTTTAAATCTAATACATGTAGAGAGAAATATTATATGTAATTTTAAATAATTCCAAAATGGTTTTTTCATATATAAGGATAAAGTTATGTATAATATTTCTTCTTCTTAAACGAGGAATCTTTAATAAGATACGTAGTCTTTGAAAGTGAGTCCTAGTAGAATAGGTAAAATTGTGTATAATTTAAAAAAAAAATTCATCTGAGTTAATAATGCATACATATGTTATAATTTTTTTTACAAAAATGTTTAATTAATTTAAAAATTAAAATACATATGTAATGCATAAATATTTGATAATTATTGTAAAACTCCAGCTGCATTTCATCGGTCATGAAAAATCCTCATGCCTAAATGAAGCAAAGTTGAGAACTCATGGGCTCCATTTTCTATTTCGGGCCATTAAAATTGAACAGAGAAATATAATACACCCTCGCTTTACTTTTTGCACTCCCATTTTCTTTTTTATTTATATTTTATTCCAAAAATACACTTTTTAAAAAAAAAATAAATTAAGAATACACTTTTCTTCTTTAATTCTTTACATTTCATCTCTTTAAATATCATTCGTCACACTTCCTCCTCTCTCACCTTCACGCACATTCAGTTGACAAAATGTAGTACTGCCTTCAATAATCATGTCAACTCCTTTATAACCACAAGCTTACAACTTACCCCAATTGATACACCAAGCATTTACGCACCACAACCGATGTTAGTTTAAAATCTTCCATAAAGTCACATCACAAATCACAAATTACAAATGTATATATCTCTTTTTTGGTTTGGAAATAGATAACCGTATTGCGAAGTTCACTTCACTCGGAACCATTTTGGTAGCCATGCTCAACTTATCCCATCTTGGGCTCACACTTAATGAGCCCAATCTAGTATGGGCTGGCGTGTTGTACAACCAATGAATTGTCTTAAACCAATTGCAAGTTCTAGGCCGACCCATCGACGTCCATAAAATTTTCAACATGATTGTCTATTTTAATAAACTATTGAAACCTAAAATGAATAATAGAAGATTTTAATTCCAATGTACAGTGGGTGTAAAAAAATTATACTGTTAATTAACTAAAAATCATGATAAATGTATGTTTTAAGAAGTTATAGTAAAAATCAATAAATTTATCATATGGCAATTTATAATTGAACAATAACATGTACTATTTGGTTTTAATAAAAAAAGGTTCATATTTATAAATCAATTATCATTAAATTTTAACATCATAAGGTTATATTCAAATTTTAAATTTGTTTTTCTCGTAATAAAGATCAAATTTCCGTGAACGATATTCGTGGTGCATATAAAAAAAACAAGACATTCAATACCTGAAGAGAAAAAAAAGTAGATGAAGTTTTTTTCCCACAATGATCACAGTATTTGAATAAGATTCATTTCTCCTTAACTAAATTTATTTGAATTTGGTTGAATTTAGTTAAATGCTTGAGACTAAACCTAAATTCGACCCAATAGGACTTATAATTTGCAATTCAAAACAACTTAATGACTCAACTAACTAATAGTAAACTAACTGATAAGCTAATTTAAAGTCAAGAAGTTAGTTGAAAGTTAAAAAAATAGTTAAAAATTGAAAGATGATAAGTTAGTTTATTTAAGTTTTTAGTAAAGTTAGCTATTGAATATCGAAGGATAAAATGATAAAAATATATTTGCCTAAAAAGTTTTTTTCTTTTTTCCGTTTTTGGTCTGTAACGAGGGCAATCGGTTAAGGATTGGTTTCCAAGCTTTCATTCTGAATGAATGAAAAAACACATACACGTTCTCGAGCCCACGGATTTGGACTATTCTCAGTTCCTACGAATGAGATAAATTCATATTGTTAGGTCGTACCGTCGCGGAAGTGATTAATAATCAATCTCATCCGCTAAACTTAAAACAACTTTAAATTTGGTCCATACTCATAAATCATAAGCGGAACTTGATCGCTTTAGTACTGTAATAGATGGAAGGATCTGGTAAACTTGACTTGGTACATGTGTACGGTAAGAAGGTCCTAGTACACAATCATTATTGCGCATCACCAAACAAATACTACTACTTAAATTAAAGCCCACATTTAAAAATTAAATGTTATTCCAGATTTCATTGTTTTTTTTTTTTTTTTATCTTTGCTTTTCCCCCCCATATTTGTCAATAATGACAAGTGATAGTATTTCATGCTAACTATGAAATTTAAAAATTTATCAAATACTTATAATTTCATAAATTAATTTTTTAATTTCAACTTTCAACTATATTTTAATTTTCAGTCTGTTTTTCAACTAATTTACCTAACATAGTCTTTAACAATAAAATAGTTCATATTCAACTTCTTTTGTTGTAGGATTATTTAGTAAAGTAAATATAGTGGGGCTAATTAACTTATTTTGCAATTATTGTGAAATAATCTTAAAGCAAACAAAAGAAATGGATAACATACGAAAGTTTTTGTATTAACGCTGTTAAAAATGTTAAACAGTTAATTATTTAAAGTTGAAAAAAATAAAAAAATAAATATATAAATAACAGAATGAATATAAAAATAAGAAGCTTAACAAACTTTTTTCATTTTTACTGTTCATACTTTCATAATAAAAAAATCTAACTAATGAACACGAATACTAGTAAGAATTATTGCCACTCTTATTATATAGTTATAATTATTTAAAATATATATATATATATATATTTAAAAATATTATATAGTTTATATTTATTTTATTGGGTGGTGATGGGCAGTTAGGAAATGTCTAAAATAAAGAACAATATGTTTGAAAATGTTGGTAGTAATTTGTTATTAGTATTTATGGGGATGATGAATGTTGAGCAATGGGAGTGAATTGCAGAGTCGGCAATGGTATGTATATGTGTATCAGCGTAGTGAGTCTTGAATTGAATTAAAGCTCTCTGTTCCTTCATGTAACGACAATCTCCAACTTCGTAAGTCGCAACACTACAATACGTGTTCTCATCGTATTGGTTTTAGTGTTTCAGCTGTTGCCTACTAAACCCGCCTCTATCTCTTCTCTGCTTTCCCATTTCATTTATTTTTATTTAGTTACTTACTCCTCACACTTTCTCTATCGTTTTCATCTCTGCCTCAGATCTGAGCTCTCCTATATTCCCCAGCCATGGCCGAAAAGGTATACCAGGTAGCTAGAATATGCGTTGATTCTTAATTATCCCAATCATCATATTCTCTTCTCCAAATTAATTGATTCAATACTCTGCTCGCTCACTTTTATATATAAGTATTTCATTAATTGTTATGTGCTGCTGCTTCTATCACATGCAATTGAATTCGATTACCAGTTTTATATATATGTGCAATCTTCGAATTTTGATCAACATTTCTCTTGATAATCGATTGATCAGGTCACCATAATGAGGCTCAAGGTTGATCTTCAGTGCCACAAATGCTACAAGAAGGTCAAGAAGATTCTCTGCAAATTCCCTCGTGAGTTCTCAATCAATTACAACTTTAGTTTTATTGCTCTGGTGCTGCTGGAAACTTAATTGCATGCGATATATATATAACTCAAAAATTAAAGTAATATACATATGTATGGTGCTAAATGAAAAGAGTATCAAATTGAGTTGATTTTTTTTGGGTGTTGAATATTTTTGTGAACAAGAGAAATCCGAGACCAGGTGTACGACGAGAAGAATAACATCGTGACCATCGCGGTGGTTTGCTGTAACCCTGAGAAGCTCAGGGACAAAATTTGCTGCAAAGGTTGTGGTACTATCAAAAGCATTGAAATTGTTGAACCTCCCAAGCCCAAACCACCTCAACCAGAAAAGCCCAAGGAACCAGAGAAGCCAAAAGAGCCACAGAAGCCGAAAGAGCCAGAGAAACCGAAGGAGCCATCGAAGCCTAAGGAACCTGAAAAGCCAAAGGAACCAGAGAAGCCCAAAGAGCCTGAAAAGCCCAAGGAGCCCGAGAAGCCCAAGCCTGAATGCCCTCCTCCGGTGCCGGTGTGTCCGGTACCAGTGCCAGTGTGTCCGCCACAGCCAACACCTCCGCCACCGGCGGTGGTTCCGATTGGGGTGTGCTGTGTTCCATGCTATGAAGGTCGGCCCGGTGGGCCATGCTTTGATGGGTACGGCGGTGGGCCCCCACCATGTTATGACTCTTATTATGGAAGGCCTGTTTATGATAGTTACGGTGGGAGCAGGCCTTGTTACGTGAGCCGTTGCGATGAATATTTTTGTGAAGAAAACACCTCTGCTTGCACAATTATGTGATCGATCATTCTCTCCTTCATCGCATCGCATTATTACTTGCTTCATTCATCGAATCTCTCACTTGTGCCGGCCATGCATGCAAAGTTGTTGCAACGGCGCGTTCTTCCATCTTATTGTTGGAGCGATCATCACCGTCATCAATCCAAGGAATAATGATCTTTGTTTTTTTGTGTTTGCGAGTACAACATGTTTCGTACGTGAAACAAATATAGATAATATGATATGATACCAGAGGCTAGCCAAAGAATAAATGTTTTACTGTAATGTATGTAACTGATACTATATACTGTGATATCTTACATTTTCACAAGTTAATAAAGTTTCTTAATTTGTGTACGAATTAGTTATGCGCGATATGATCTAACTAATTTTTCTGCACACTGCAATATTTGCTTCTAAGTAAAGTGGATTTGTTTGCTTTGGTGCCGATGGGGACTTCAAGTGGGCAGCTAATCCTTATATAACAACGACTCCACGATGAATTATTTTGTTGACAAAACAAACAGCTTTTCTAACTGCAATCACACCACCAATTAATATTGTTTAATTAGGTCAGTGTCATGATAAGGACTCCCAATTTTTTGTTTCTTTCTGTATATGATTACTTGATTACGGTGTAGAAATTTTGCACTTAATGAATGACGATGCTATGATGCTCATTTTTCTTACGAAACTACATCTGGTAAATTCCTTTTTGTTGTTTTTCTCATTACAGACTTTGTATATGTATAAAAAATAAATAAAAAGATGGATAGACACTAATTTATTCACTTGTACGTATTTTGCTGAGGGAATTTTCGGTTAGGAAGGTGACAATTGAATGACTAATTATCGCGTATGTACTTTCCTTTGGACAAAAGTTGAATAAGCTAGCTTTGCCTGCTCATGAGTCATGCATTGCATATTAGTGGTTATTGATCAATGACCTCAGTAGACAATGACAAGATGACAACCATGATCCTCTTCTTTCCTACCAACAACTTATAATTAGCTTTTCCCACCCTATTATAGATCCATTACACAGAAACACCAACAATTAATAGGGATATATATTAATTACTATACAAGGTAATTAACTTTCCACAAAAATTAGGCTTCGTTTGAAAAGAAAGATTCGGTTGCTGTCTAAGTCTATCAGAACTGCATACATACACGAAGTTACAAGAGAATATTATAGCCGGAAAGATGCAGCCGACATTCACTTTAATTTTGCCTCTTCAAACAGAGAGGAAAGAAAAATAAAACTTGAAGAAATGGTTTCTTATGGCAGAAGTGAAAATGACTCGGCAATCTCCATCCAGAGATAAAAGTTGCTTTCATTTGAAGATAATTTTTAGTTTTTTGTTATTCACCACGTAGTTCATATAATTCAAAGCAAATCAATCAGCATTAAATTATTAGCTACCAAAATGCATATCATTTCCTTTCCCCGATCATCTGTCGTCCTAATTAATTAGTGCCAACTTTCATTGTTTCAAGCAATGTGTGGTTACATTGATACATAAGGAAGATCATTATAAACCTTGATATGAACTTCCGACTCACATTTCAATCTCAACGACCCAAAATATGATTATATAGTGTTGAATGTAAAAGGAAAGAAATGTCTTTATGTTCAAATAATTTTATTATTATTTAAACATCAAATAATTAAACTAGTGGTGGGTGTTTGATTATAGTGAAAAGGATTAGTTTTGCACAATATGTAACAAACTAAGATTCAAATATCTATCAAGAAAAATATTTCCAGTTCAATCTACTGCAAGACTGTTTTTGTCAAAAAAATACATGAAAAAAACAAAAGAAAATTCAAATAATTAAGATGATATACAATAATATATATAAATTTATATTAATTATTTTATCATTTTTATATCCACAAAAAAGAAACAACTCTAATATCTTATTTTATTGTAGGCAAAAACCTTCCTTTTCTTTTCAAAAGCCTTCTTCAGTTCTTAATTTGTCAGTGGAAGTCTCTTTCCTTTAATAGTTTTATTTGTCCCTTTTTTTAAACACTGATAAAATATTCCACGTAACGATAGCTTTTTGGCTTTTGGATTTTTGCCAAAAAGCAAAGCAGAAGAATTATAAAAACTTTTTAATTGGTACGGTTTATCCTATATGCAACATGATTAATAATTTTAATTCTCATTATTTTTTTTATTTTGTCTTAGTATATTAAGTTTTAAAAAAATTATTTTAACTCTTTATGTTTTTAAAATATAAAATTTTAATTAGTATTTAATTTTTGGTTGAAACCTTAGTATTATGTTAATATTTAAATTTAAAAATAATTAATTTAACATAGTAACAGTTAAAAACTGTCAGTATCTTTTTTTTTTTAACAACTACTAAAATATTATCATTTCCTCCAAGGCTCCAAGTATCCAAACGAGGACCCCACACACAACCTACTCAGGTCCACCACCATACGTCCTAGCATATTCGTGTGTGCCACCGTTGCGATAGTGAACAGGGCTTTTTGATCTGAAATATGGAGCCTAGTGGAGTGCTGATGAAGATTATGGTGGTGTCGTTTTTGTTTCTGGATTTGGAGTAGAGTTGACATTGATCCACAACATCGTCCTTCCCCACAACTTCCTATTGTCGATTTCCAAACCCAAGGCAAAGACGCAGCAAAATCCATCGCTGATGGCGCACAGAATTTCATGAGATCTGGATTCAGTGTGCAAAGGGTTTGTGCGACTGTTGATGTCAATCTTTGAGCTCACATAATGGCAAGGAAGAAGATTAGGGTTTGAAAACAAAAGAATTGGGGAATAAAAAGGACCAGAAGTAGGATGGCAACACGCGGTGGTCGTGATGCGACACAATGGTGGTGGGATGGTTGTTTGTCACTTTGGACCAGATTCGCTTGATCTCTCATATAGAATCCTTTTCATTTCAACGTCTTCGATCCCCTTTCGTTCTTTGTTTTTATGCATTATTATTCTTTTGTGGCCAATGTTTTATGGATGATTCTTATTTTATCGTTAGCCATGAATCATTTATTGGTTTATGTTTTTGGGTGAATCTCTCATATCAGATGTGGTGCAACGATGGTGAGAAGCTTTGCTCTAGTTCTTGGTTTATGTTTTTGATCGAATCATGTTTGGAACTTATGTTTAGTGGCAAAATAAAAATAAAAATAGTGATGATTTTTAATCATCATTATTTTAAAATAATTATTTTAAAATTTTAAACTAATAGAACTACTAATGTTACTAACGAAATTTGGAAAAAAGCATCAAAATATCATATCTCGAAAACATGAAAGGATCATAATAAAACTTAGGGTGCCAAAATAAAATAATTATTAAATATAATGGACTAAAAATAATATTAAGCCTAATTTTAGACAATTGTAAGGTTACCTTCTCTTCTTCCTTCCTCTTGAAGTGTGAAGACTAAATCTAATAATTTCTCATTAAATTTTTAAAGGAGACACCAAATTGGCATATGGCTAGCATGCACGTGAAACGTAGAGCGCTCTGCAGCAGGGGCCCAATGGCAAAGAAAAACAGATATTTTTTTTTTATCAATAAGAAAAATAGATATTTTAATTATTAATTAAGTAATGCTACGTACCAACAAAATTTATAGAAATATAAATTTGGTTAGATGGTTAAAAAGAAAGAAAAAGTAAGAAATGTCGTGGGGATTTTTTTAAAATTTTAAACAGTAAATATAGTTTTAAATTTTTAGTTTATCATTAATATATTAAATATTATTTATTTATGTTTTATTTTTATTTATTAAAAAGTATCGTAGAAAACATTATATATATTTAAAGGGTTGTCATTATTTAATTAGAAATTATAAAAAATTAAGATAAAATTTTGAATGAAGAATAACAATATTTTATTTATCTAAAAATTAATAGTAATATCAACTCATTCTGAAATGAATTTTAAAAAGAAAACTCAGTTGATAATATATAAATAATTATTAATGTATGCAGCCATCGGAAAGAAACGGACCTTATAAGGTGATGATGATGACCCACAGCAATGACAGCACAATCATCTTAAAATTATTTGCAATATTGTACTATGATTCCACTGCTATTTTTGTCACCTTGGTGAACATACAGTATAATTATTAGTTTATTACCTACCAAAATGCATATAATTTCCTTCCTCTGTTCTTTCCTAATTAGTTCCAACTTTCATCTTATCGAGCAATAATTTTAGATACATTAGAACATCGTTACAAATCTCAATATGAACTTCAAAATCTCATTTCAATCTCAATAACCCAAAATAAAATGTCTTTCTTAAAATAAATTTATTATTTAAGCATCAAATAACTAACATCATATATGATACCACAATCTGAATATCAATGACCAATCAATCTTTTTTCAGCAAGATATTCACAGGTGAATGGATTCAAATATTAGCAATGGTTTATTTGTTAATCGTGTTAACTGGAGTCAACTTTTCGGGGTTGCTCTGGATCGCAAATGGTGGAGGAGGAACAAATTCATTTTTCGACGGAAATGAGTTGCCACAAAAGGAAATGAATTGACACAGTTTGTGTCATTGCTGATATTTGTTATCTGGTGCTTGATATTAATAGGAGAGACGAGCATCTTAATATGTTGCAGCCTGATGTGATTTTGGGAAAGGCTGAAGCGTCTACTTGCAGGATGAACGGTGCACGAATAGTTTCAAGCTAGGTTACGATGGGCTTATCATCGTGCTGCAACCTTGGCCTCTTGTGTTGTCATTCGTGATGGACATGGAGAGTTTATCAAGAAGACCGGCTCATTGCTCTATTCTTGAAGCTGAAATTCGGGCAATCATTTATGGGTTGCAATTAGCTGTTGATGTTGGGATTCAAAAGGTGGTGGTAGAGTCTCATTGTCTTGAAGCTGGAGCCTAGCTGTTAGAATTTGAGATTTTTCTTTGTTTTTCATATTAATATATTTGTTTTTTGGGTTGCTTGTAAAGTTGCTTTAAAGGTTGTTTGTACACAAGCAAACTTAAATTGCAGCTTCATGTTGTTTGTTTCATGTTATGTAATGAGTGTTTATTTTTCCAATGAGAGACTTTTTGAAAGTTGCTATGCTTTGATCTGATAGTTATTTTCGCTCAGTCTAAAAGCAATTTTGTTTAGTGTTCTAGATCAAACTTTTATCCTTTTCTCACCTGCAATACTTTAACACTAACACTTCGGCCAACCATTTTCTTACATATGCTGAATGAGATACAAACGTTGAAGTAGTCTTTCTAACACTGCATTTCCGTGCACATTCGTAGGAAAAACAGTATGTCGGTTGATTCTTTAGCTAAACATGGGTTACGTTTAACCTCTGATTGTTGTTTTTATGTTTCTTTTCCTAATTTTGTTTTCAATTCCTCCATGGAAGTTGTAATCAACTCTAATCCCTTTGGTGAACTAATTTAATTTTGTGTCTTTGGCTGGACAGATAAAAAATAAAATAACTAAAACATAAATTTTAAACATACGAATATTTTTTTTTAATTTTTATAAATTAAAGCAAAAAATGTGACATATGTTAACAAAAAGTTAATATATAATTTTCTCATTTAATATTTCTATTAAAATTTATTTTAGATCTCATTTGTTGTTTGTTTGACCTAATTTGTTGGACTTTCTTGAACATTCAGAAAAAAATGATAACATAAATAAATTATTTTTGTTATTTATTTATTTTATCATTTTTATACCCATACGTCTAAAAATATTTCGTAAGATTTAAAGAAACAATTTTCTTATCTTATTTTATTGTGACAATTTTTTTTCTTTCTAAACTCTCCCTGTAGGGATGTAACTTTAACATTATATTTAATTTGAAGAGAGAAATAGAAGATAAAATAGTTGAGAGAAATTAAAGAAACAAAATAGAAACAAAATAGGATGTTGAGTTGTTTGATTTAAGAGAAAAAATAAAATAAGTAAAAATAAAATGACAAAATTATAAAAATACTGTTTATATCCTTATCAACATGCGTGCCTTTTTAGTAAATGTGGGTTAACTTTGTTATTCAAAACATTTAAAAAGGCATCCAAAGTTAGCCCACATTTAACAATAAATTTCACTTAAATTTTTGTTTTTAGTACTTTTATTTATAAATGTATTTTTTATAAATATAATAATAAATTTATAAATCATTATTAAAATATAGTTATATCAATGTTTAATTTGTTTATAATAAAAGTTATGAACATCTATATTTTTTTATTTTCCTATTTTTGAGAAAATAATATAAACAATTTTTACACAGTGATTTTAGGCTAATTTGTTTTAGATTAAAAAAAATTGATTATAATATAGAGTAAAATTCAAATTTTGTCTCCTTATTTTTTCAAATTTATGATTCTAGTCTCTTTATTTTTAATCGAGATATTTTATCCTCACTTTTAAAAAATTACAATTTTAGTCTCCCATTTTCTAATTTAAATATTTCGTTCTCCACTTAAAAAAAATCCTCAATTTTAGTCATTGTGATCAACATGTGTCTATTTTTTATTCACATGACAATTTTTTTTAATTTAATTTCTAACAAGCTTAATTTATTAAAAAAAGATCAAAAAAATTCATAATCATGAAATTGACAAGGGGGAACTAAAAACACAAATTTTTTAATAGTGGAGAACAAAATGTCTCAATTAAAAAGTAGGAAGACTAAAATCACATATTTTTTAAAAATAAAGAACAAAATATTTCAATTAAAAATAGGGAATCAAAATCACAAATTTTTAAAAATAGAAAACAAAAATTGTATTTTAGCCTATAATATAAAATAATCTAGTAATTATAATCTGTTGATTATATTATAATATAATAATTTTTTTACTAAAGCATAAAAATCAAATATTTATTATTTTATCACCATTCAAATAATTTTTATCAACTAAAATACTTTTTTTAGTGTAATTTCAATTTGATATTTTTACATATTTTACAAAACACTTATATTTACTATTTTTTTATATAATTAAATGCACATTAACGATAATACAAATAATTTAGATCCTACCAACATAATATGATATAATTAATGTGTAATCTGATTCTTTAATATATATGTGATTATGCGTTAGATGTCTTCAGATTGAGTTGAGGTATGTAAGTGAGGCAGAGGAAAGGAAACCTGTCGTCCTAATGGAATTGTTTTAAATATTATTTTGGATAAATAGACATTTTTATTCTTAAATATATAGAATGTTGATAAATTTGTTTCTTAAAATAAAATTTAAATTTTTGTTCTAAAAAGTAAAAAAAGTATGATAAATTCATTCATTGTGTTCGTTATTGTTAATGAAAAAGCTTATCGGATACATTTAATGACGAATTTGTCAACACTTTGCACATTCAAGACTAATTTGTGAGTATTCTACCTAAAATATAATTTAATCTTCATCTTTTCTATTTTTTTAATTGTTGCAAACATATTTCTATTATAAGAACATTAGGTAGTGACAAAATCAAATTAAGTCTCATTGTTTTATGATGATGAACTAATGATTGTACATTTTAATTTGTTTGAGTCTCATATTTTAGGTAAAGTACTATTTCATATTTTTGCTTTGAAATTTCTAATGTGATAGTAGTTTATTCAAAATATGAGACTCAAACAAATATACACAATTATTAAATTAATCCTTACAAAAAAAAATGAGACCCAACTTGATTTTACCATTATATGATATTGTTATAATAAAAATTTTAAAGCAACAACACTTATTAATTAATATTATGTTTCCTATATGTTTTGTTATAACTTATACTTCTTTTCCTAATT
Organism: Glycine tomentella; assembly: GCA_007407185.1. Lineage (NCBI taxonomy): Eukaryota > Viridiplantae > Streptophyta > Magnoliopsida > Fabales > Fabaceae > Glycine > Glycine tomentella. The sequence continues at coordinate 5,606,144 of PYAF01002407.1, read as the reverse complement.
TTTTAAATATTTATTATAATTTTATGTTTGTAATTGTTAAAAAAGAAGATGTAAATTAAATTATTTTTTGGATAGAGCATTGACAAATTAATCTCTAAATATGTAGAATAATAATAAATTTATTCATAAATGTGTCATTTAAACTTTTCAATTAATAATAACAAATAAAAATTAATTACAACTGAATGAATTTATCATATTTTTTTTTCACTTAAAAAAAATTTAAATTTTAATCTTTCGAAAACAAATTTAGGAACATTCTATTCATTCAAAAATATTAAAGAACATGACTATTTACATGTTATTTTTACAATTCCTCCTCTGGATATTTGTTGTAGATGTCAGTCTCAGTTGCGTGATAAGGCGAGGCAGAGAGAGCAGAGGGTGCTAAAATGGCTTACAATCTTTGCACCTCCCCTTCTTCTCTCTTCCATGACCTTCCCTCCATTTCTTCTTCTTGTCGTAAGTTCAAACTTCGAAACTCGTCCTCTTCCTTTCAACCCTCTCCTTCTCCCACCCCCCATTCCAAAACCCTTCTCCATGTCTCCTTGCACGAACCCATTCCCGAACACCTACCACCCCACGCAAATTCCTCGTCTTCGTCGAAAAGTAATTACATCTGGGTCAACCCCCGAAGCCCCAGGGCCAAACAACTCGAGAGAAGATCCTACGATGCCAGGTACACTTCTCTTGTAAACCTCGCCCATTCCTTGGACTCTTCCAATCCCTCTCAGGAGGATGTGTCTCTTGTTTTGAAGGATTTAGGGGGTAGGATTATAGAGCAAGACGCTGTAATTGTCATCAACAACATGTCCAATCCCCGTGTTGTACCCTTTGTTCTCAATTACTTTCAGCGTAGGATTAGACCCACCAGAGAGGTCATTCTCTACAACGTCACCCTCAAGGTGTTTAGGAAGAGCAAGGATTTGGATGCAATGGAGAAGCTGTTTGATGAAATGTTCCAGAGAGGGTTGAGGCCTGATAATGTCACTTTCTCCACTATAATTAGCTGCGCTAGGATTTGTTCTTTGCCCAATAAGGCTGTTGAGTGGTTTGAAAAGATGTCATCGTTCGGGTGTGAGCCTGATGATGTTACCTACTCGGCTATGATTGATGCTTATGGCAGGGCTGGTAATATTGACATGGCTTTACGCCTGTATGATCGAGCAAGGACCGAGAAGTGGCGACTTGATAGTGTTACCTTCTCCACCTTGATTAAGATGTATGGTTTGGCAGGGAATTATGATGGATGCTTGAATGTCTACCAAGAGATGAAGGTTCTTGGTGTTAAGCCTAACATGGTTATTTATAACACTCTGTTGGATGCCATGGGGAGAGCTAAGAGGCCTTGGCAGGCCAAGAGTATATATACGGAGATGACTAATAATGGATTTTTGCCGAATTGGGCAACTTATGCGTCTCTTTTAAGGGCCTATGGAAGAGGGCGCTACAGCGAAGATGCTCTTTTTGTTTATAAGGAAATGAAGGAAAAGGGAATGGAGATGAACACTCATCTTTATAACACCCTTTTGGCCATGTGTGCCGATCTTGGCCTAGCCGATGAAGCATTTAAGATTTTTGAAGACATGAAAAGTTCTGCAACTTGCCTTTGTGACAGTTGGACGTTCTCATCCTTGATTACTATATATTCTTGCAGTGGGAACGTTTCGGAAGCTGAAAGAATGTTGAATGAAATGATTGCGTCTGGCTTTCAGCCTACTATTTTTGTTCTGACATCGCTTGTCCAGTGCTATGGGAAGGTTGGACGTACTGATGATGTTGTGAAGACATTTAATCAACTCTTGGATTTGGGCATCAGTCCAGACGACCGTTTCTGTGGTTGTCTTCTGAATGTTATGACCCAAACACCAAAAGAAGAGCTTGGTAAGCTAAATGATTGTGTGGAGAAGGCTAATCCAAAGCTTGGGTCTGTGGTAAGATATTTGGTGGAAGGGCTGGAGGAGGGTGATGGGGAGTTTAGGGAAGAAGCATCTGAACTCTTTAATTCAATTGCTGATGAAGTAAAGAAGCCCTTTTGCAATTCTCTGATTGATCTTTGTGTCAACCTGAATTTGTTGGACAAAGCATGTGAGCTTCTGGACCTGGGGTTGACACTTGAAATATATACGGATATACAGTCCAAGTCTCAAACTCAGTGGTCTCTACATCTAAAGAGTCTCTCGCTTGGAGCTTCGCTGACTGCATTACATGCTTGGATAAATGACTTGTCCAAGACTTTGGAATCAGGAGAGGATCTTCCACCACTGCTTGGAATTAATACTGGTCATGGGAAACACAGGTATTCGGACAAAGGTTTGGCAAATGTAGTTGAATCACATTTGAACGAACTCAATGCTCCATTCCATGAGGCTCCGGATAAGGCTGGCTGGTTTTTGACTACACAGGTAGCAGCCAAGTCATGGCTGGAGTCTCGGGAATTGGTTACTGCATAATTTCTGATCTCTATGGTTTTTAGGTATTCCTACAGCTTTTCTCCATTGATAATGTAATTTCAGGGAATGATATGCCATGCAGTTTTTATGCATTTTCCTTTGTCTTTTGAGGAATTTTTTGTATGCCTTATAGAGTAAATGAAGGTTATCTAGTATGGTGGCTACTGGCTAGGTTCTATGCTTTGAGTGATGTAGGAAATTGTGAATTTCTTCTAAATATATATATGTCCCCAACTCTTGTCAAATCTTACTTTTTAAGGTGTGATGCAAACCGCATGGGGCGTTCGCTTTTTGGAAGTTACTGCATGCGTTAGGAAAATAAAGGCGATTGATGGGTTTAACTTTATTATGCAAAATGTGTGAAAGTGAATGTTCACATAAATGGATAAATGTAAAAAACTTGTTGGCACGGCAGAATTGTCAAAAATTCCTATTGATGGCTGTTAGAAGCGTTGATTGAGTAAACATTCAAGTGGAAGTGATGGTTGGCATAGACCGGTACACAAGGTAAAATATGGCCTTCTGTCTTCTTATATGCATTGTTGCATGTGTTCCTCGTTTTATGGCAAGTTTGATGTGGCACATCTTCTAAATAGAAGGTAAAGACAGGAAGAAAAATGCCCTCCAAGCTTGTGAAGTAGGGTAATTCAACAACACACCGTTAGTGTTCTATTTATGAACATAATGCAAGTGATATTCCCGTATAACTTTTTTCTTTTCTTTTGTTTTTTCGGTAACGTAGGAGAAGAGAAAAGGAAGAGAATGAAACGCGTGGTTAACACAATTAGGCTGAGCATATTTTATGGTCATAATGGTTGACCTTATTTCAATTAATTACGTGGGCGGTGAGTGAGATTGACTTTGGTTTAGATTAAAATTTGTATTCTTTTTGAAAAAAGACGAGTTAAACGACAATGGTAGGGCTCCTGGAGCTCATGCTATCACATTGAGAGTTCAAGTCCCTCCTTCGAGTACATGGCGTCATTTACTTTTTCTGTCGAAAGAAACCCTTTTCCGTGTTTTTTAAACAAGTCAATTAGAATGAACGCAGTGTGATGGTTTGCACGTTAGTTTTATCCAACTTAATGAACCAATAGATACCTATACATAACGAGTCTTAAGTTCATTTGATCAATGCACAATGGGAAATTATATGACTTTTCAGTTTCAACCAAAGAAGGAAACCAGTGCCCAGTGGTTCTCTGCTTGAAGGAAGAGAAACAAAGTTCAACGCTGGTTATAAAGATGAACTCTGTTTATTTTAAACGCTACATGCTGGTGTGCCATACCTGACACAATCTGTTGAGCCTTTGGTATCTCGTAGGAAAACTGAACAGAAATGTGAAAACGAGGAAAGTGAGGATTGTAATGACTAAGGAGCACTTGCAATTGCTGTTAACTGGAGCAGTAAAGTTTGGAAATAATTTTTTATTTATTTCCAAAACAATTTAAAACACTTGTTTTGGAAATAATTTTTAAAATTTAATAGATTTTGAATGAGAAATTGATTGTTGAGTACGGTGAGATTGTTTTAGAAAACAATTTTTAATATTTATAACCAAAAAATGAGAATGGAATCAAATAGGCTATACAATCCACTTGTTTCCTCATGTTTAATGTCCCTGAAGCATGTGACAAACTTGGCTAGTGTGTAAAACTTACATCACAAAACATGTCATTTATCCAAATATAGAGGAAGATGTTGAACGCTAATGTTTGTACAGAAACTGATTCTCAAACTTCCTTTCCCCATTGGAAATTTATTTCAGGATACTACCTCACCAAATGTTTTGTGTTTACAGAGAAAAATCACAAGATGCCATTTGATAAATAAATTGCCTTCAACTATCTCCAAAATAAAGAATTCTCAGCGCCCTGTAACTATTTTATATCGCCCTGTAGTAATTTTTTAAAATTGTTGCGGTTAGTCTTAAAACGGACTGAAAACTTGACAGTTAACAGTTATTAGCCACACTACAGAAAGTGAAGTTAAAGAACCTTTTAGAGGAGTTTCCGCTTCTTTTTTTCCTGTTATCATCTGACTTTGTTGATGACGCCTCCTTCTCTCTAGCAGCTGCTTCTCTTTTCATTTTCTTCCACTCTACTTCCATGGCCTTTGTCAGTGCATCGACTTTCTTTATAAGCATCTAAAAAAACAAAATCATCTTTACTTTAATGTGAGAATGGGTAGTAGGGTGGGGAATGGTTGTTACTTGTTACTATTACCTTAATTTCTTCATCTTTAGCTAGTAAACTACTGTCTTTAATTTCACAAGACTTCCTCAAACTGATGACCTCTTTTTGCAGCTTATCATATAGAAAACCTGAGACCACATCATCCCTGCTTGAACCATTTAGTTTCTTGCTTTCGCCATCTTCATCCACATTAACAATGGTTTTAATTTCTGTTGCTTCACTTTCATCATTGTATCTGTTTGAAGTCATGTCTGTGTTCACCTGCATTTCATTTTCCTTTTCACCATTATTAGCAACTTTACTTCTTGATGCCCATATCCCTTTCTTCAACATATTATCTGTAGAACCATATTTCTTAGTAGGGCTCCCCAGCTTTAAATTCCCAGCTACGATGTCTGTGTTGTTTTTTATATTTGGTGTCTGGAACAAAGAGCTTCCAACCGAAGATGCCCTTGGTTGTGATGTGGATCTCTTTCTAAGTCCACCATTGGTTGTTAGGAAACCTAGTATGTTAGACTTTTCTGCTTTTGGAGATGAATAAGACACATTCAAAGTGATTGGAGAACTGGAGAAATGCTTTAAGCCTTCCTCTAGTGTTCTAAGCCTCAACTTCAGTTTATCCTGGAGTTAAAACACCACATAACGTTAGTAATAAGTTAAAAATTGATTTGGATGCTTACATGGAGGACAAAAAAGTAGGATGAATACCTTCAATTGTGACTCTGTCTTAGCTGTTCTCTCTGATATAGCTAGCTTGTCTTTCAACCGTTGAATCTCTCCCTACATATGCAAGGACATACACTTGATGAAGAAAGTTCTTGCTCAATATTTTAAATAAGTATAAGGAGAGAAAATGTATTTGAATTGTTTTTGTCAATTTTTCTCACTACAGTTAGGACAAAAGTAATAGCTTATCTTGATTGGACTCCTAATATAGGATAAGTATTGGTTTACACCCTCTTAAACTGAGATTTCCTCTTTGAATACATGGTTATTGTAGTTATCTGGTGTAAAACTATATGACTAATAGAATAGAATCGTAGTATTTTGGGCGTGAAAACAGGACCATATGATCTCCAAAGATTTTCAAAGGAAGATATATACCTGCATAATCCTTCTTTCTTCCACCCATTGCCTGACAGGCATGACCTTATCATTTTCGTCCTTCCACTCATTAGCCACAACATTTGCAATTCTGTTGGCTGAAACTTTTACCCTTGCTAGCTCCCTCTCTAATGTCCTCTTCTCTTCCTAAAAAAATATGCAAAATGAGGTAATAATAATGAACAAATCATTATAGCTAATGATAACTTCAGAATGCCAATAAGGCAATAACTCCTTGAGATATGCGTACTTGCAATTCAGAAATCTGTCGCTGACAATCACGGACAGCATTAGCAGTAGCTCCACTAGCTAAGATGACTTCCTCAAGTTGTTGAATGGTTTGGCTAAGCTTTTCAACTTCCAAAATCTTTTGACGATGGTTTTTCTCCAATAGTTTGTTCTCCACCTGTTTATGGTAGTTGTAAATTGGCTGAATCACTTACACTTCACTATAGAAACCAAATATGAAAAAACAAACATAGAAAGTCATGCCTGGCAGATCTCAATTTGTCTCTTCAAGTCAATGTTCTGATTTCGAACCTCCTCAACTACTAGAGCCCTCTCTAGAGCACTTTGCAGAATCCTCTCTGCTTCTAGCAATGCTGACTCTTTCGATTTTGTGAGTTGTTCCAAAGCTTTCTTATCTTCTTGAAGTGCAGTGATCTATGAAGCCAAATTGGAATGTTATTTGTTAGTATTGTCACTAAGCAAAATTCACTTAGATTTTTTTATTTCCTTGTAAATACATCCTTGTTGGAAATTGCCTCATGTGTACCTCATTCCTATACATTTTGATCTCAGCTTCAAGAGGAGCAATGGCACTCTCAATTGGAACAAAATCTTCATCCTTTTGATTTGCATGTACCCTTCTAAGTGTTGCTTCTGCAGCATATTGTGAAGCCAATGCATCTTTCTTTTCATCTGTCAGTTTCTTGATTTCTAGATTCTGCATATGAATATACTTTAAAAACTACATGCATTTTAAAGTCTAGCATTGTTGGACATGGTTCCAACTTTCAACTTCCAAGAAATACTAGTACCACAACAGTGTACCTTTTGTTTGAGATGATCCTCTGTAACTCTAAGTCTTTCGTCCAGTTTACTGGCTCCATTTCTCAACTGGAAATGGAGAACGAGAAATACAGCTAATATTAGTACCGACTATGGAGAAATTTATATACTTTGCCATTTAATGAAAATAGATATATAATTGCATAATTTTCTATGGTGACTTGCATGGCATAATAATCCTAAGGCATCAATGCCATATGCTTTATTTTAGATGATGAGTTTTTCGTCTTGAATTCCAAGACAGTTTTAGGTGGGTGGTATGTATACAAGGGAGAGTTTGTAACTGCATTCAAAAGAAGTACCTCTTCTATGGCCTTATCCTTCAGAGCTTCAGTTGACCTTAAGGCTTTGATTTCACCCTGACAAATCGCTAGTTCTTTATCTTTTTCTGCAATGATGATCAAATTGAGTTATTAGTTATTACAAGGTCTATAAATGAACCACTTATATGAAGATACTAAAATTGGACGCTCTCAAACTGTATTCAACTCATTCATTTTGGGTTGCAAGAAGAAAACTATGATTTCTTGAGAACGAGGTATTGCACGCAAATGCAATCTATGAAAATAAAACATATATATATGACACAGAAACAATAGGAATCAAACCCAGACACAATTCATTTAAGAGGTCCCCACAAGATTTCAGTTTCTATAGAACTAAGAACATCAATGCCATTGGTATAGTGTTTCACACCTGATCCACAGTCTGTAAAGAAAGAAAGGAACTGAAAGCCAAGGGAGTAACGGTGAAACAAGAACAAAACAGAATAAGAACCTTTGAGTTGGTTTTGCAAACGATTAATCTCCAACACCGCCGGGTCTGGTTGGACAAGTGTAAGCTTTTCTCCATATTTCTCTTCACAGCTCACCATTTCTCTTTTAGGCGTTGGGAAATGCACACAGATAGATTACCAAACAGATGGGAGGACTCAGTGGCTTATATGAATATCTCTACACGATGCTTTGGAATTGGTTCGGTTCCTTTCCTTTTTAGGTGCTACTAAATGACAAGGTAGGATGAGTCCAAAAGCATCAACAACAAAATGAAGGCTCTCATGAAAACACACACACACACATATTACATATAATAATTACAGAGATGTTCAAAGGTAGAAAATGAAAGATTGTATTCGTTTCGTACAAGGAACTGACTGCAAAGAGAGGCATGAGATGATGACCTTCTCCTTTGGTGAAGCAAATGAAATGCATAACAGTAACAGGCCGTCCTAGCCTGCTACTCTTTTAAATTCTACCTTATTATACTGGACTATAACGGTCACTTTCTCCATGTTATTATATCTTTAAATTCCAGTCTTAGCTGTTATGATAATGAAATAATGACCTTTATTTTTATTAGATTAGATCCTGTTAGGTAGGCTTTTATACACGGGAAACGGATAAAGGATGTTACGTGCCGTTGAACCCTTATAGGAAACTACTTCCAAACAAATGTCCCAAACAAAAACCACCCCAGAACTGTTTCCTTCCCTCTTCAGGTCAAACAAACAAAGTATAATTTGTACTTGATTTAACACAATAAGGTTAATTATAATGTTACTTTTGGTTTCTGAAACCAATAATAATAACAATAATTTTGCCCTACCTAATGCATCTTTTCATTGCACCGGGGAACAATACAGTTCAGCATCAATCATATTGCTATTGCAAAGTAACCAGATAATGAATTAGCTGATGATAGAGGTTGCAAAACTTCCTTTGAATTTGCTGACACCGTTTGCTTCAATGTTCGACATTAATCAGCGGTGAGATACACAACATCCTTACTTATCAATCTGGTTTTAGGATAAATGTAAAGTGAACATAATTACAAGGTCTAATATAATGTTGATTGAGGATAGATATAATTTAACTCTTGAAAGGAAAAGATTATTATTTAAGTTCATGATTTAATGTGATTTTTTTTTAACAAGCTCACTATTCAGTAATTCATTCATCATTCTTTTTAATGGGGAAACTCAACTATTCACCAACTTTAGTGGCAAATATATCACTTTGGTCTAGTAAATTGCTGAATCGCAATAATAGTTCTGAGATAATTTCTCTTTTTACTCGGATAAGATTGCGACTATAACAAACGAAATGAGTGCATTCATGATCGTGATCAAATTTGAAAACGACAAACTAAAGTGACTTTGAAGGACAAATAAATTTGGATCAATATTTAGACAACTTCTCATCTTTGCTTAAAAGTATAAGAATACATATATAATTAAATCAAACGTTCATTTTTCAAAGCTCCAGCTGTTCGTGTACACAAGGCCAAAGCCAAATGGCAATCCTTGGTATGTAGGCCCTGTTTTATTTTGAAGGAAGGCTTTACCAATGTTCAAAGCCATTAAAAGAGTTTTCCGGTGAAGTATGATTAAGCTTGATGATTTCATAATAGAATTTTGCTATTACTAACCGCTGTTTGATAGTGATGTAATGAAAGTGGGATCAAGCTAAGCTTCAGGTGGTCCTCTTTGTGGTCTATATTTTATGTTGGTTTGAGGTGGTAGATTTTTAAAAATATAATGTTCCAAACTAACCCAAAAAAGAAAAAGAAAAAGAAAACAGAAATGAAATTATACATGAAATATGAGATACAGTATTTTATACATGGTGGTGGCGTGAGCATGGGTCCTCAACGTGTTGGTCAACCGGGTGGTTGAAATGCACGCGTATATTGATCAGTTTTATAGAATATATATTCTGGCCTAACTGCTTAGACTAATTATTATCAAATACAACAAACAATTTTGTTTTACTGTGTATATAATTTGTTCTTTTACTAGTACATATATTATTTATTTTTCTTTCATATATGTCCATACGACGACAAATATTTAATAATTATAAAAAATCCATGTAAATGCTTACTTATTTGACGTTTCATCCAATTTAATTACAATCTTTCTATATTGCCTTTTAAAATGCGTGTCCAACGACTGACTAAATTAACAAGTAGCGAATTCATAATTTTATGAATGAATAGTTTTACATACTCACTACAGAAAAGGATAAGGATGTAATACTATATATATATATATATATATGTTTATCATTTAATGTTAATAATCAAATATAAATAGATACATGAAATTTATAATAATATACAAAACATAATTAGCATAGATAATAATAATAATTGATAAAAAAATTATAAAAATATCATTCTTATCAGATCATTAATTAGTATATATATCTTTTTTGAGCTATATTACAATTAGTGATAATATATTATTAAAAATACTAGTATTTTTAGTATTAAAAAGATTATTATAACATATATCAATTATCATATTTATTAATTAATATTTTTATTTTTATTTTACTGTAAGTAGTATATAATTATTAATTATTATATATGTTATTAATAATATTTCTTTAAAAAAATATTATTATATATTATGGTTGAAAGAAGTTTGAGTCGAAGAGGATAAAGTATCTGGTTGTCCCCTTGTAAATCCGTCTTTGACCATTGTCATTTATGATCATTATTGATATATTTATCATTGTCAGTACTGTTGCATCATTATTATTTTATTATTGTTATTGTGGCCATCACCATATAAAATACTCTTAAACTAATTTTAATATAATATGAAATTTTAAAATATAAGTTTATTTAAAATTAATTATAATTTAAAAACTATTTTCTTGAAAATTAAATGGATGGTGAAGGTAACATTAATGATGATGGTGTTAACAATGTTGATAATGGTGATATCGATAATAATAATAATGACAATGATAATGATGATAACAGTGCTAGTAATCATGATGATAAGAGCCAATTATGACAGTGATAATGAAGGTGGTAATGGTAATAATGATATGGGGGTGACAATCACATAGATGATAGTGATGATAGTGTTAATGGTGGTGTCAACAAAATGTGTTATTATCAAATATGAAAAATGTGTCTTTTTTAAACTAAAAATTAAATTCACAAGATATTTTTTTCTTAGTTTAAAAAATGACTGTAAAAATGTTTTAAAAATAATTTAAAAATCATTTTAACTTCATTTTTATCAAACATAATTTATTTTAAAAAATAAATATGAAACCCAAAAATAAAAAAAAACTCACCACCCGGGTCATTAATTAACTGTTTTTCTAAGCGCATAGAGCAATAAGTCATGTACTTATTAAGCCTTGGATAGACCCTGTTTCTTTCAGTAAATAACGATGTCAAGGCTAGAGTTGTTGGCCACGTGGAGGGAGACAGTATCCATGTGTGGTTTAAAGAAACATTAAATCCAAAGAAAGAATAAGTTTAGCCCATAGGACTCTCAAATCTCAAACGGTCATTTGATTAATTCGTCTTTTCTTGTCTTGCTGATACTCATCACGACATCACCACAAAGAAGAATAAGAATCTGTGCGTTTCCTGTGCATTTAGTCTTCATATTCCATATTTCCAATTGAAACCCGGCATTTCCAATTTCAAAATAGCACTACCAATCTAAACCAGAAACTTTATGTCAGCTTGTTTTAATGACTGACATGCTCCTCATAGGTGTAAAAAACTTAATATCTATCCCATTTGAGGTAAATATTGTGGTGGAATTATGGTCATTTTAGGAAGAATTTTTCAATTACACTGGTTCTATATATTTAGGTGACTTTGAATGTCTAAAATTATATTCTGTAAACCAAATGTATTGAACTGCCAAAAATAAATATTTACCATGGCCACCTATTTTATTCGTAAGAGGACTGTTTAAGAAACATCTTGGCTTTTTTTTTGAAGAATAAGTGGCAGATGGGACAAGCAAGCTCGCAGAATCATTTCCAAATAGAGAATCTCTTGAGAATATAAACAGCAAACTCGTTAATGGATTGGAGATATAACCATACTTTTATTCCCTTGCTCCGTCCCTCAATTCTCTCTTCCTTTGGATTCATTCAAGGGTCATGGATGTACCAAGAATGCTTGTGCAGTATAGATACCATATCACCATAGCAATAGCATTTTTACTGTCCCTTTCCTTGCTGTTATATGCACCACCACGAATTATGACCATTCTGGCGTATTTTTGGCCTTTGTTAGCTTCCACTACAGTGTTTTTGGTTGCAATAATAGCTTTTGGAGGGGTATCCAAATTCTCTACTGAAGGTCATGGACATGGTGAAAAAGCTGGTGAAGGGCTCTTGGATTATGTAACAGGCATGCCAGAACATGCCGAGGAGGCTCGAAACTACTAAATGCATGAAGGGTGTTCAAACTTCAAATTTCAAGCTTTGTTTTCAAAACAATGATCAATAATTTCTAGATTCATGCGCAAATGACAATTTTATCAATTCTGTACAATGAATCAGCAGTATGAACGAAAATAAAAGTATTAACTTCTGGAAATTATTAGTGTCTTATTTGATATTTATCTCTATATCTTATGCCTGCTTTGGCAGAAATAGTGAAATGTAAATGATTAGGAACTTACATTAACTTTGATCAACTTAGAAAACAGCTTCTTGTTGCCATTAGTTTTTTCTTGGAATCTATTCTATCGTCATTTTTATTTGTATTAGAAAATGTGAAATATTGATTTGCTCGAGGAACTTCCCTTTGAAACAATTTTTGAATTTTAAATTTTATTCCGTTTCAAGTATAAGAAATTCTTTTATTCAAAATGTGGCCCTCCTCTGCTTTTTTAGTCGGGCTATATATCATCACTCTTACAAAATGCACCTTCCAATGCTTTCCTAGATTTTAACTAGGTCATTAATTTTATCTACTTAAAAATTTAAGTTGCTATTGATATATTATTATTACAATCGAGTAATGTACCCATTTTTTTAGAAACACGGTATTGCACGAAAAAAGTTGTCTGAATCAGTTTTAAAAATTATGAAGTGGCAAATGGAATGAATCTTCTTTAACACAAGTTGAGATAAGAGGCTAATATTAAATGCAATTATATTCTAAGATGAAAAATTGAGGTACAGTGGATATCATTGTTTTAAATGACAATTAAGGTTGTGGCTGCGTTACAGAGTCTGAAAATCTTTATATTGCGGGTAATCATGAGAATAGTAAATCGGTCATAAGACACGGACTTCACAATATATAGGTACATGAGTGAGATTCGTTCCTCTCTTAACGCTTTCATCTCTCACATGATATGCTCCTTAATGTGTGTGCGCACGCTAACATCATATATCCTTGTAGCTTACACAGTATAGTTCCTACAGGAACACTTTGAAATACCTTAACACAGTGTATAAAAGATGATACAGATGACAAAGTTTAAAATGTAAATTGAAATTCATGATGTACTAGGCAGGCCTATGGCTATGGTAAAGATGATTCAGAATATTTTAGATCAGCTTCTGTCAGGGTTCCTGATTTATCAACATCTAGTTTTCTAAAGATATCCATCACAACTAAAATATCTTCTTGGTTGATCTTTCCCATTTCCTTCAACTTGTATAATACGAACTCTGTGGCACTGGGAAAATGAAAAATGTTGAATGTGAGCATTTAATGGCTTAATTCGGATAAATATTGGAACAATCTATGAATGCTAGAAAAATATATATGAACTTACTGCGTCTCTTGGTGCAATGGTTACCAAGAGTAATTGTTCTACCTTACCTGACAACATGGTCTCCATCAAGATCAGCCGCCTCAAGATCAAGGAGTGACAACTTTCGTGTAAGAACCATTTTAGCCATTGTTTTTTGCCTTTCTTCAGTATAAAACTCAGCAAGATAAGCAAAAGACTGAGCTAAGCAAATGGTACTGCTCAATATCCAGAACACAGCAAAAGCACGACCAATAGTGGTCGAGAAGCTCTTATCCCCATAACCTAAAGTAGTGACTGTGGAACAAACACAATAGAGGGCATCGACAAAATCTAGATTTTCAATAAAATACAGAAAAATAGTCCCTGCAATCATAAGCACCAAAAAGACGGATGCTGCAAGAATGAATTTGTATTTTGCTTTGTTAGTTTCGACCTCTTTAGAAAGCTCTTCTGGACCAAAATTTTCACCCTTCAATAAGGTTCTAACTAGAAATATTTCCTGCTTTTCAACAATATAATCTGCTGCCTTGCTAAGAATTAACCCTACAAGAGCCATGCCTGTGAAGACATAAATGCATGCAAGAAGTTTTGCCAATTGGCTATCTGGCACAAGATCTCCATATCCAACAGTAGTCATTGTCACAACACAGAAGTAAATGGCATCAAGAAACCCATTGGTTTTTAAGCCCTTGATCTGATGACTAGTGAGAAGGAAGCATAGTGTTCCTCCACCTAGGTATGCAGCTAGCCACAACAACACTGTCTTGAAATGGAATTCTGCTTCTTGTTTTGGATCTATATATTGAGAGTGTAAAGGGTTTTGGACCACATTTTGTTCTTTGAGGTTGTTCTCTTTATCTGACGAATTACCACGCCGTGGCCTTCTCCTCTGGAGGTCACTTTTCTCATTGAGATGAGAATGATCTCTTGCTTCTGAAAGCAACGATAGTCGACTTTCATCACCACCCATCAGCTTACTCAAATAGCTTCATATGTTAGCAGGCCATCTAAAAAAAGGTTGAAGTTGTGAGGGACTTAATTTGCTCCTTGAATAGATTTATGAAACTAATGCTAGCAGTTGCAGATTTTCCTTCATTAACAAGAGAAAACGTTATGTGGTTATTCAAATTTTAAATGATCAATATTAAATTGATTGCCCAAACTAGTTTCCTTCCTCTCCAATTACCTGATAATTTGTTGTTTTGAGATAGTTCTATGATTGTCTGTATTGTTAGCAAACTTTGAAAATATATTGTTCCTGGAAGTTACTCCACAGAACATAAGGCATACAATGAGTTGTAAAACCCTCGTGCTATAATTAGTAGACAACATTCACCAACAATTCACCATAGTTCATTATAGAAGCTAATGTGTTAATATTTAATAGAATAATATAAAGAGAATCAAGGGGCCGAAATGAAGGTTGTACAGGCTATATAAATCAGTCTAAAGTCTGAACTGAACAGTGGTAACCATTACGTTCATTTGGACCAATTGAGAAACCATTCAAAAGTAATTGTTCTAAAGACGTAATATTTTAAATAAGTCCAAAAAAACACTAATCTGATTTTCCTTTTTCCTTTTCGCAAAATTACTTGACAACACATGGCATTTAGTCGCTAATCCATCTTTCTGGGCCCATCTGAACATTAGAGAAATCAAATAGTTTAAAGGCCAATAAGCAGAAAATTCAGAGCATAGTAGATTAACTTTTAACTACCTGAGAGGACTGTTTCTAGTAGATCACCAACTTGTTCAGAAAAGAAATGGATGATCACAACTTCTTCAAATTCTGTTAGATTAACCTAAAAGGACAATTCTATTTTTTTGTCCCCATTTAAGTAAGTTCAGAATTCATTAAAAATAGCCAATAATGTCTCTAATCCTTCCAAATGGACATTTTACAACCATAAAATATCTACTTTCCCTTTTACCGTTTTCCATTCCATAAAACCCAAGTTGATATGGCCTTTCACTTACATAAAAAGTGGCACTGATGCATGTTTAGTGGAGATTATATTTAAAAACGTTACTTATTTTTAATTAAAAACCAAATATCTCCCAAAAAGTTATAAAAAAAATAAGTGATTAATGTTTTTAGAGAAATTAAACCAAACACAAATTAAATTACTAATTTCCTTTCATCAAGAAAAAAAAATTGTAAATAATTTCATAACTAACCTTCAGTAAGCTATACCCGTTACGTAGTATTTAAGACTTAAACTGGATTTGGAATGGCTTGGTAAACAAAGTGGCCCAGTATCATACCATAGCGTTCCCTCGTTTTTCATCAAGCTGTGAAGGAAATGCTGGGCAGCACCTACAACTGTTATATTGTCCCGTTGGAATTAGTGGACAGGAACCGCTACAGAGGTGAATGTTTTTTGTCGTAAATATAGTGAGACGGAAAGAGAAGCTTATATGGAAAGGTTAACGAGATAAAGGATAATTCAGAACATTTTTTTTTTAAATAGACTAGAGGTGTTCACGTGCACTGATATCTATCAATTAGTTAAATTTGTTAATTTTAATTAATAATATTATATATTCACATTATTTTTTTAATACAGTATAATATTTTAAAATGCTTTTGTTTTTTGAAAATATTTTAATTAAATCTTCAAAAACCATGCAATGCGCTCACGAAGTTAATAGTTGTTTTTATCTGAAAAAAAGGAAGGAAGAAACGATATTCGTAACGTATAATTAATTAACTAGTGACCTACAATATCTCTTAAACGCCTCTGACATTATTTGGACACATTCACGTGACTGCATGTATAATTATTAATGAACTTAGGGTGTGGATAGTTGTGCTTGCATATATATATATATATATATATATATTTTAACCATGACTCATGTGAGTATTTTTTTTAATAAAATTTATTTTATACTCAATAATCAGAATTCAAATTCTAAATTATTTAATTTAAGTAATAAAAATTACTATCACTTTTTATGTGAATTATTATTGATTGTATTCTATCATAATATAATGCCGAGCTGAAAGCCTGAAACCAGTGACAATTCACAATTGTATAACACTCATATATTTCTCATAACTTGCAGATAGAAATGATATCTTTTCTTCATTTTTGTGAGAGCTCGGTGTAAATATATTAGATATGACTAATTTGTTTCAGTTCCCTAGTTGCAAAGGCATCAAGCCAAGCCTTGCCAGGGTCCATGTCCATGACCCTGCTTCTAGAAATATCTTCTGGAGGCCATGGCATTAATTTGGACAATAAATATTTGATTTGAAAGATTGAAAAGGGATGCAGATGCTGTCTTAATTACTTCTTAGCCACGAATGTAGAAGCCTGATTGAGCACTAGTGTCTGATACTGATACTGATACTGATACAGATACAGTACATGGCGAAAATGGTAACGCAATGCTCCCATGATATTTGGTATTTTTGGTACACCACACGCTGATTATGATCGAAAATGTATAGTGATGGTAGGAATCGCTGAGGTTCTGAATGCATAGAAATGGGACCACGTGGAAAGTTTGTGTCTACACTTGATTTATTAATACAGAAATACTATACTACTCAAAATGCTTGATTAGAATGAACAAGCCTTAATTATTTGTATAGCTCTATACCTAATAATATATAGTATATATAGAATTAATACACTACAATTTAACTTGAGCCATATATCTGTCAAAAAAGAAAAAACTTGAGCCATATATTTTTCTAAAAACTCTACTTCAAACCAAACCTGACAATAAATTTGTTGGCCAAAAGGAATTAATTAACGACAGCAACATTTCTATTTTTAGGAAAGCGACTGTCAATTTTAATAATTTATTCAAATACCTTATTTAGTGAGAATCGTGAACGTATGCTTTCTTAATTTTAAAATGTTTTAAATTATAACTTTGGTTTCCCTAATTTTTCAAATTTATAATTTTGGTTCCCTAAAATTTAATTGTAGCATTTGTTCTCTTTAATTTTATAAATTAGTGATTTTGATTCTAATGATAGATTATTAACAAATAATTCCGAGTAATTAAGTTAATTATAAATTAATTAAAACTATTAATTAATAAAAATTATTAATCATAATTCTCCACAATACTATTTTTCTCATCTTCTTCTTAAACATCTCTTCTACCTCTATTGTCACACACAACTTCATCGACACCAACATCACATTAGGATTAATAATTTTTATTTAATTTAATTAATTTAATATCTCTAATAATCTTAATTAATAATTAATAATATACTATTAAGACCAAAATCGTCAAATTATTATAAAATTAGAATATCATATATTACAATTAAAAATAAGAGGATCAAAATTATAAAATTGAAAAACTAAGATACCAAATCTATAATTTATCTTTTTTACATTTACCCCATTAAAATATTTGTGTGAACGAACTTTATAAATTCTGGTTCTGTGTAGAATTTTCTACATACATATGAACAGGATCTGTCTCCATTAATTTTAATGTTTGGAATATATACGCTCTAGAATCTAGTGCTCTAACTATTTTCTTTGTGCTTCAATTTGTCTCTTTGTTAAGATATTGAATATATGGCATTGATCTTCAATCCACATACATTCAACTTAATTTCATCGATCGGAAAGGCCATTCAAGGTAGTGAATATAAAAATAAAATAAAAAGTAGTTAAGGGGCAATAAAGCTAGAAGGCAAGAAGAGAAGGGAATACAGTATAATTTAAATAAATAAAAAAACTATAGTGACTACACTAGCCGAAAGCAGCATGACAGAGCTTAACAGATGGAAAAAGAAAGAAGCTAGAAGGAGGAAAAAGATGTACGTGCTAACATACAAAATAAAAATGATTAAAAAATGACCACAATATAAGGCTTTCTCATTTTAAAAGTAAGACTGAAGCACTTATTAATTATTCCTCGTGTTTTACAACATAACATGCAGATGCGTAATCATGCATGTACTAGACTGCAATTGGTTGTTTTTGTGCCTCAATCCTCATCTCCTCCTTCATTTTCCTTATGAATTCTTCAATCTTTCTGTTGAGTTCATCTGTATTTGCTAGTTCTTCGTTTGTTTCCATTTCCATTGCTGTTTCTGCTACTAATTCATCATCATCATCTTGTGCCACCATAACTCCAGTACTACTTCCTGTCCCTCCTTCTTCTTCATCCTTCCCCGTCACATCTTTTTCTGCATTAGAAACTTTACTAACTAGTCTTCCTTCGTTTTCTTCAGCTTGTGATATATGTTGATCAGGATATTCTTCTTGCCCTTTTGCGTCTTCTTCAACCATAAGAGGAGCATTCTCTAGCAACCGAAAAGGACCAAGTGGCAAGCCTGGCTCTTCAGAAACCCGTATGTCAAAATGAGGTGACATAGCCAGAAGAGCAAGGATGGCGTTACAGATGAGAAACATGTATTTCCTTTCAAGAGTGCGAGTAAGCATGGAGAAAAGACACGTGGAGAAGTATGCATTGAAACACTGAGGGAGTATGGAAAAGCCTGAAGAGTACCATACAAAGAAAGAAAATACAGAAACTGATAAAACAAACTGCAGAGTACTTTTCAAAAACTTGTTGAATTTCTTCTTTATATCATCCTGATCATACTCTTTGTCCATCGTACGTAGTAGCCTAAATTAATGAGTTATTCTTAGACAGACAGAAAAGGTGTCGAGTTACGAGCTGGAGCTGTCAGTTATTTGATTAAGATCGAACTCTAACCATGAACCCTCTTATTTATAGGAAGCATGAAATTGGATCGTCACTAAATAATTTAAGGGGCTGCAATCAATTTACCAAAATGGCCTAGATTTTATTATGACATGGTTAAGCACTAGAAGAAAGGGTATGATATATATGGTTCAAGTGGAATTTTCCAAGCAACCCATTAAAAGTGGGTCAACTAATTGGAAGAGGGAATCCAACATAAAGAATGGGAGGAGATGCTATCATTAATGAAAGAAGTTTCTAGTTGTGACCAGTCTCCGCCGGCCACAAGTACAACTATGCATGCATGAACACTCTTAACACGATAAATTAAGAAACAAAATTTATCGAGAAAATTAAATATAGTTTACTAAAATTAGTTTAGACCGCGTGAAATTTATATCCTAAAAGATTATCCGATCCAAAAACAAATTAGTTTACTTACACACCTATGCCAAGTAATTTATCTTAAAATTAAGTTTATATAATTGATATTACATTGAAAAATTAACATCACACTTATTTTAAAATAATTTTTTTAAATATAACACTTATTTTATGATAAATAAAATATTATTCTATGTATAAAAATTTAAATTATTGAGGATAAATCCCAAAATTGTGTTATATGTGTCCTCTTTTCGAGGTTAATTAGTTTCATAAAATAATTATTTTATTTCATCTATTTTTTTGTGTGTAAAACAAGTTACTTTACAAAAGTTGGTAGTATGAGGTGTAGATAATTACAACTAAACTAGAAAAAATAAAAAGATAAATAATTATTTTGATTCCTGAGATTATGTTATGCTCATAAATTTGTTTTTGAAAAATGAAAAATAAAATTTAATCCCTAAAAATGTAGAAAGTGAGACAAATTAATCTCATCAATAACTTTTGTCAATTAACATTAGGGAGTTTGTCTATATGGCATGTAGGGATAAAAAAAGTCACGAAATTGATGCTTGCATAAACATATAGACTAAAATTATTTACAAATACATCTCTAAATTTAACAACTTATTCATATTTTCGTTGTTCAATTTTACAACTTACTAACAAATATATCCACAAAATATATAAACATAATTAGTTAACATCAATAACAAGATACATGTACCAATAACATATTAGACTTAGAAGTTTCTGATTTTGCTATTGCATAACCTGGAAATATAATTTGTCACTTTTTTCTTTGACATTTATTATAGTTATATAGATGGTCACTAACTAAGCATGAAAACTATAAAGTATCATAGTTCTTGTTGCTAGACCTCTCATGTTTGTTTTCTTATACTTGTGAATTTTTAAGATTTGACAAACTAAATTTTTATTTGAGAACTTATTCCTGTCTTGTCTCCTCTTGAGTTTTGATTCTTATGTGATAAGTTGATATTATAAATATAATTATAATACATTATAATAAAATTTGCAATAACAAAATCATAAACTTATAAGTCTATTGTGTTATTGATGCATATAGCTTGTTATTGATGTCAACTAATTAAATTTATATATATTTTTCAGTAAGTTGTATAATTGAAAAACATAAAATGTCATTAAATTATTAAGTTAGTGACGTATTTGTTAGTAACTTTAGTCTCTATATTCACGTAAGCATCAATTTCGTGATATTTTTGTCTCTACCTGTCACGAGTTCTCTAGCGTGATTAATGTTAATGTTAGAATGAATTTGTTTCACTTTTTACATTTTAAAAAATTAAATTTTATTTTTTTTATCTTTTATTGATGAATTTTTCAGCGCTATACACTTGAGAAGAAAATGAGTATTTATGGTAAATAAAATAAAGATAGCGTAGGGGCGGTCGTGTGGTGGGCAAGGAGTAGAGCAGAGGCGTAGTAGCGTGAGAGAGATCAGAGATGGTGAATGAGTGATGAATTAAAGGGTGAGACAAGTCAGTAAATCACGCCGCATATCAAAAGCCAAAAGACAGGCAGTGGGCATGCCTCATAAATTAAATGCTTCTCTGACTCATGAGGACCCCCCCCCCCTCGTTCCATCCAGACCACCATTTTTTTACTGCTCTTTTTTTCCCGGCAAGGCGTTTAATCGGACTGGTTCTACCTACCTGCATACGATGTTATCTACTTCTACTTTGCCTGCCTAATAGGAGTCAACTTTACAAGCTTCATTTATATCACTTCGACTGCTACAATTCAGATGCTAATAACTAATAACTCTCGATCGAGAGCCAAAGAATGTTTTGAGTTCAGTTTCACCATGCACCATGCCCACCCGTTTTCGTAATTTGACATGAGATCGACCTACAACATAATTTTACTTCACTCAAGGTGGGATCTAAGAAGCAACTTTGCTCTGTTTTTTACTTTATATGTGACAGAGAAGTAAACACGCACTTGATCCAATTCCTTTCGTGGAAATCAACAGCAATAGTAACAATAAAACATATATACTACCATTGTCAATTGATGGCTTTGATTTGGATCGAGTCTTACTGGAAAAATTTACGTGGTCAACGCTCGTCTGCGCATTGCCATATAATTAAAAGAAAAAGATCAATTTAAACTCAAATAATCCATCTTGGACATGTTCAAATAAAGCAAATGTCGTACTTTAATTTAATACTATACTATTTATCTTAAGAGAACATAGTTCAAGATCCAATTCTTTAAGAATGGGAATCTCCCCATTTTGGGCCTTATTTTCTTTCTTTTGGTTCATTTTAACCGGCAATTGAGTTCGTATGTCTCCCTTTAATTAATCAGGCCCAGGCAAGCACACATTCAGCGAAAAGAAAGCCATAAATTTAACTAATGAAACAGAGAAATGCCGTGACAGCTTCTTTAGCAAGATGGGACATTGAGTCCGAGGCTCTGAGCTATAATTAAATTAATTAAGTTCCGTGGCACACATAAATTCTAGGAACCTAGCATGTTTTGACAAGTACCGAGTAATTTTACTTTTCCTTTTCCTCGCATTTCGTACGACTAGTATTTCAACTACCAAGCTTTAGGCCTTCATCCCACTAAAAGCTTTTCAAGACAAGATATCGTTAGTTTACTTATTGGTTCTAACTCCTCTCTCCCTCTACATTAACTTGCATTCTATGTATGCGCTGGCTTGCTTCTCTGGTACTCAAACGTGTGCTTCTTTCTCCAGCATTTGCAGGTTAGTTGGAAGCAGATTGGGAGCATTTCAGAAATCAGAATGAAAGTTGCGTTACAAAGTACCAAAGCTCGAAGCTTTTGCATGGTCTCGGTTGCATCGCTCGTGGCCTTTCTCTTAACCGTGATTTTGGGTAACACCCTGAACTTAATAACACATATTACATAGTCTTTATACCATTGTAACTGCAATGTCACACATGCATGCCAATCGGGTGCTACACATAAAATAAACTCTTTGAGCAGTTTGCGTTACTCACCCGTTGACTTTGTAGATTGGTTTTGAGTAGTTATTATTACATTTCTAATTAATTCCTTTTGTTTCCCATCAATATCCATTCTCAATTTTTTTTAAAAGTTTTCATATATGGTATAATGAGTCACTGATATTGTTGTTTGCAATGCAGTGAGGGATGTACTAATTCACAAGGAAGGTAGGATTGATGCTGGCATTGAAGAGATGTTCTTTTCCAGAGGAAACAGAACAGTGATCACCTTTCGGAAGCTGCTGCAATCTGGTGGTATGAAGAACCCTTTTTTTAGGTAATAATAAAATGTAAACAAATTGCAGTGGTTGAAAAAGTGGTTTGCATTGCAGATGAAGGGGACATGAACCGTATAGGCATGGCCTGCTCAAAGGAAAACATAGTGATATATCAAGGGCAAGTGCCTCCTCTTCCCAGTGGGATTCCTTCTTACACAGTTCAAATCATGAACATGTGCGCCAGTGATTGCAACATAGCGAATATACGCCTACACTGTGGATGGTTCAGCTCAGCACGTTTGATAAACCCAAAAGTGTTTCGTAGACTTGGATATGATGATTGCCTGGTCAATGATGGGGAGGCCCTAGCCCCAGGAAAAACAATCTCCTTTCAATATGCCAACACTTTTCGTTACCCTCTCTCTGTTTCATCTGTTGTTTGCTCCTATTGAGTGAGCAACTTGGAACATCGATACAAGATGCGAAGGAAATATAACTCGATGGAGGTGTGTTACCTCGTCCCGTGGTTTGTTCTTTTTTAGTTTTTGACTTTTGATAGGTACAGAAAAGCTAGACTATTAAATCCGCCATCGATTGGTGTTATATTATCTTTTAATTGGACATTTATAAAGTTTTCAACGGAATCAGATAATGCTTTTGCTATGGAAGAAACATAATCGGTTCTCGATCCCACTCAGAATTGATTGACACAGGATGCATGCAGTGGATTGATGAAAAAGTAAAAATAAAAAGGGGTTTATTTTGCATATAATATAATTGGAGGTAGTCTAGGCTAGTATCCAAAGTCGTAAGAAAATTCAGAAACACCAACCATGGCAGAGAGGACTTGAGAAACAATGAAGAAGGAAGCCCCGAAAAGAAGAAGGATGAAAATAGCAGAAATGGGATTCTTGAGAAGTTCCACTATAGGGCGGAAGATGGTGTAAAGGGCACCTGTGCTGACGGTGAGAGCGTAGAGTCCATATCTCCTCACGTTGTCCCAAAACTCTTCCACAAGTGGGCCTCCGGGACCCAAAGCCAAGGCCTTTTCCTCGCTCAGAACCACCGCCAAAATCCCCACACACACCGCTCCCATCATCAAAGTTGTTGTATGCTCTCTAAGATTCATTGCCAATTTGGAAGGTGGATGTTTCAACTTTTTCCCATACCATGATACTACCACTAGTTTTATGGGCTTGACACATGATGGATTGAAGAACAAATTGGAATGTGAAGCTCTGCTCTCAGGCTAACACTTTTCATCTTCTCACACTCACTCAACGAAGTCTATGCGTTGCGATACCAATACGACTTTATCTTCTTTTTATTTGATACCTTATCTATCTTCCAAGTGTGGGGTGTGTGTGCGCCTATCCTTAGAGCTTCCCATATTGCTACGCCAGAGTTACAAAGTTGTTTATTTATTTTTTATTAAGACACACGGACACATCATCTTTCTTTCAAATTTTTATTTTAGTCTTCACAAATTGTATCTTTTTTTTTTTGTCTAATTCTCAATTATATGTTGACATTTTAACTTAACAGCTGTTTAAAAATGTGTTAGTATTGTGATAAGGTTAAAATTAATAATTAACAATTAAAAATTAATTAATTATAAAAAATAAAAAAGAAATAAACATATATAATAACAAAGATTGGATCAAAATTATGAATTTTTTAAAACTTAAGAAATAAAATCACAAGAAAAAAAATTGAAGATAAAAATTAAATAGAGATAAAAAAAATTACAATTTAACCATTTTTTCTTCTAAATTACACTTATGGTCTCCAATAATTCTCGATTCATACTTTTGTTCTTCCAATTTTTAATTTCATGATTTTAGTATCCCAATTTAGTAAAATATATGTAATTTTAGTTCAAACGTTCAGTGTTTGTTGAATGTTAAAACTGTAACATTGATCAGGATACGACATTAAGTATATAATATGAGAATTAATATTTAAGCTAAAAGACCCAACTAAAAGTTCTAAAATAGTTCACGAAACTATAAATTAATTTAACCAAAATTTTATAGAAAATAGTATCTCTATAACTATATATATAAACAGAGTTTCAACGTCAGTATTGTCCTGTACGGGGAAATCATAATTTATTTTCTTTCGATTTGGATTACATTATATTAGACTGAACTAATTGCATTTGTAATTTATGACTTATTTTGATACAGCATAAAACCAACTCATTATATCATGTTGGACAAAAGAACCTAAATAATACAAATTAAATAAAAAATTACGTATTTGGGACGGTTTTGAAACTATTTACAAATTTGGGGCAGTGGGAACCACCCAGAATTGGGCAGCACTGGAACCGCCCAAATCCAGGCGGTACCAAGGGGGTAGAATCGCCTGGATTTGGGCGGTTTCAGTGCTGCCCAATTCTGGGCGGTTCCAGCTGCCTTAAATCCTCCCTTTTTTACTTTTTTTCAGACATAACCTGTTGCGCCTTCTAAGTAATGTTGTTATTTTCGTATACCATTATTGTTATTGTTAGTGTTATTTGTATTTGCATTTTGGTAAACACTGTTTATTAAGTGTGGTTAGGCCGTGTGGTTATTTTAATTGTTGTTGTTAACTCAAGTGATGTCGTTATTGTATTTTTCAGTTGACAAATAATGAAAGGCTCAAAAGTTGTAAAACAAATTTGCAATTCGTTACAATGAAATACATTAAC
>PYAF01002407.1:5555428-5578739 GCA_007407185.1 Glycine tomentella | reverse complement strand
TAAGTAAATTCAATTGAACAAAACCCTACTTAGAAAAACCCTAACTCGTAACCCTAATTCAATTGAACAAAACCCTAATTCATAATCCCTAATTCGTAACCGTTAACCCTAAACTGAAGTCACTAAATTGACAACTAAACTAAATCCTACAACCTAACATTTTTTCTACAACATGAAATAACCAATATGGCTCTAACAACTTTAAAATTCAACAACATAATATATTAAATAATACTCATAAGTTAAATAATTTAACTTACCTGTTGGCAGAGAGAGGTCAGACAAAAAAGCTTTAGAGAGATGTCAGAGAAAAAATTTATAGAGAGATAGAAGGCGCAACAGGTTATGTCTGAAAAAAAGTAAAAAGGGGAGGATTTAAGGCAGCTGGAACCGCTCAGAATTGGACAGCACTGAAACCGCCCAAATCCAGGCGGTTCTACCCCCTTGGTACCGCCTGGATTTGGGCGGTTCCAGTGCTGCCCAATTCTGGGCGGTTCCCACTGCCCCAAATTTGTAAATAGTTTCAAAACTGCCCCAAATGCGTAATTTTTTATTTAATTTGTATTACTTAGGTTCTTTTGCCTATCATGTTGATGTAAATCATGTGATCACGTCTTCATTTAAAAAATCGTCATCATAGTGGTTAATGAGTTTCCACTGTAAGCATTATTTTTCCAACCCACTAGGATTTGTTTCTAATGTTAAGGTATCTTGAGTGAAAATTTGAAAGCATCTCATTATTATATAATTATTAAGATTACTGCATGACAACATTTTTTTTTTTTGCAACTCATCAATTCCTGGAAGCTGTGGGAGCAGACTGGAATATATAGAAACATTAGTTTCAAACAATAGTCTTTCATTCATGCCATGGAACTCCAACCTTCCTTCCTGGTTATTACTTCATTCCTCTTGTTGCTGCTTTGGCTTGCAAGGAATTACAAGCAGAAAATCAAACTAAGGAGTGTGGTTCATAAGCTTTCCCCAAGTCCATGGAACATTGTTAATTTGTTTGGAAAGTGTATCAAATTTGTCTAAATAAACGGTAAGATCGAGTGTCAAGTCCACGAGGACTTTGATTATACTCAAAATTTGCATATGTCAATTGTAAGTAATTAACATAATAATTTGGAATTTTCAAGTGATAATATGTAAATATAAATTCAGAATAAAATAAATTGTGAAATACATTATGAGCAAGAGAAAGAAAACACAAACACTTGGAGAAATGAATTAATGATTGATACAGGATTATATGATATGTTGGATGTTCGGCCTATCAAAACTACTTTTGATGCAATGTTAAGGATTTTTCATTATTTAACATTATTTTACATATTATCTTCATTCTCTAATTTACTCTAACCATGATCCTTCATATGAAAGAACCTAAATTACCTAAATTCACTCCTGATCCCTTAGAAAATTACATCAAATAATTTGTATTAAGAATAAAGATGTATATTTAAGGCTAAACAATTTTATTATATCTCTAAATATGGATTGTCTAGATGTTCTTTCCAAGTTACCATAGTATAGATATTTTCCCATGCATAAAGCTTCATAATATTACATGTATATGGATGATCAAACCACAAACATAACAATAGATTCAGAAAAAAAATATTAAATAGATAATAAGAATTATTACATCAAGAATTTTTACTTACTGAACATCCAACAATGAATAGTTTAATCTTTTCTTATCATAGGAGACTTACAAAAATAAAAGAAAACAACAATTAATAAAAGTAATGAAAAAAAAACAGATAGAATAAGAGACATAACCAATTTCTATTTCTATGAAGTGGATACAAGTTTGTTGGTTAATATAAAGAAAGGTATTAAAAGGTTATTTATAACCGCAAAGTATTGACCAAACTCTACAAAATGTCTTAACGTAATGCTGCAATATTACCTGTTATGAATAATGTACGTTATATTCCTTTTGGGGCAGGAAGGAGAATGTGCCCGGGAATTTCATTCGGTATAGCAAGCGTTGAGTTTGCTCTAGTCAAATTGCTCTACCACTTCAACTGGGAACTCCCACAAAGAATGAAACCAGAGGAGCTTGACAGGGATGAAGCATTTGGAGCTGTGGCCGGAAGGAAAAACAACCTTCACTTGATTCCCATTCCTTATGATAATGGCAAATGATGCACCTTTTCATTTCACATCCTTTTTTGCAAAATTATGACGAAGCTTGTTAGCACTAAGGAGTTTTTAATTAAAATATTTGTTGGGTTTTGGGAATTGAGGTGGCATAGCCATTTTTTACACCCTTGCTTAAGAACCTTTTATTTTTAATAGCTTTGGTATCTTCATTATTAAAAGATGGAAAGAAAAAAAGAACACGGAATAAAAAAATAATCTTCAACCCATGTTCATCTTTATCAGCGATTCATGGGTGAGTTTTTAATTTATAAGTACATCCTGGAATGGATTTTTATTTAGCTCTTACGATAGGTTGTTATCCAGAAATTCTGTCAGTTTCCCAAAATGGAACTACAGAATCGAAGGGGGCGAAACAAAGCCACATAAAGTTCTGTTGCAATCAGCCAATGCTTGAAGAATGAAACATAAAATTACACAAATAACCCCAATATTTGTTCCTTGCTCATATTTCTTATCTCTCCTCGTTAATTACTGTCGCTCAGCTTAGCCGTATACCATGAGTTTGTTTGAGAAGTGGGACAAGCTATTCTTCTAATTTGAAGAATAATTTACGTTATATCACGTATCTGAAAGAAACAATACATGGAGCAACTAAAATTGCGTTCTGAGAAATACTTTTCAAAATATTATTTTATTTTCTATTTTACCTGAAATTTTAGAAAAATAACATTAAAACAATTCATGCATAATATTAAAATCATAAAAAATCATATATAAAAGAAAAATTGTACAATAATAAAATAATTGAAATACACAAAACATATAATTGATATCAATAATTCAATCTAAAAAACTTTAAGAGATGCTCATTTACAACAACTTAAACAAATTTATTATCTAATCATATGTTATCATACATGAGGATACATTTTTTTATACAAATAGATTAATTATATTTTATTATTTTATTTCAATACACTTTTCATTTAAAATAGAGATATTATTGGGTAACCAATCAGTTCTTATAACGACAATAAACTATCATCAAACTTTTTGCATTATTAGAAAATTAAAAATTAATTATGTGATCCATCACAACTGAATAATTAGCAAGATGAAAAAATTAAAAATACTACAAAATTTAGAGTTTAAAAGTTTTTTTTTAAACTTACACTACAAATACAAATTATTCCCATGAAAAAAATAAAAAAATATCAATATTTCAATTATTTATTTGAAACTTGTTTTCCTCTTTAAAGTTGCCTGGATCTTTTTGGACTCCTTGAATCATGAGCCCTAAGTCATTATCATCTTTCATCTAACCCAAAGTCAATATTATATCAGTTTTATTTATGGAACAACATTTATTAAGTATAATTCTTTAAATAAATATCAGTATTTCAATTAGTCTTTTGACTTTTAGTCCGGAGGGATTACACAATTTCTTTTTTAAAAAAATGTATTGTTATTTTTTATAATTTAAATGGTTACTTTAAATAATTTAAAATCGTTTCTATTGATCACATGGCAGAATGTTCTGTTCACATTCGAATCATTCTAATTGTTAAATCTGCATAATGCAGTGTCGTCCTTTCTCAAGTTGAGCCTTTGTGGTCAATGGCTACTGGCCTTTTCTAGATGGTCAGGAATATTTTTAGAAGAAAAAAAAGAGACATTTCAACAATAAATTTGAACCATTTTTGTAAAACAACAAAGAGAGATGAAAATAATTCCACCACAAAAAAAATGAGAAGATGAAAAAGAGAATTATAGAACAAGATGATATAATGAAGATAGCGAAAAATATAATATTATGAAAATTATACCTAAATACAGTTTTGGTGTCCTTACTTTTATATCTGTAATTTTCTATATATACTTCAACTTGTCCAATTTTGGTTTGATATCTAAAATTTAATGAAATTTGACAGGTTGACATGTAAGTAATCAACGATTGAAAAACGTCACATATCAAATTTTAACATATGAGAAATAATATAAGTCGCTTTTATTGTTTTCATATTTGTTAACGACAAAACAAAACTCACCACTCTAATCTTTTTAGCCAGCGGGTTACGATCTTTTTTCCATTGGCAACGTGGTTGAGAAATTGATAAAAGCCAGCTGTTGTCTACGTATGGCTGAATGTAACACGACAAACACGCATACAGAAAAAACCATAAAAACGAACGGCAAACCATATTACGTTTGTTAAGGAATTTGTCTTATTTGGATCGATTCCTTGCACAAGAAAATAGGTTAGTCAACTATTAAATAGATTCGTTTTTTGTACTAAGTGATTCAAGTAGATGATGTCACCAACGATGGTTGGTGGTATATATAACATTCAAAAGAAAGAAAACCCATATGCTTATCAAAATTAAATACATTTTTTTAAAAATAAAAGTCCTTCCCAAACAATGGCAGTCCTATCTACCTTGGCAGTCATCACCTTCTTCCTTTCACTCTTGGTGCTTTTTCTTGCAAAGAACCACAAGCAAAAGGGTCTCCATAAACTGCCACCAGGGCCATGGAAGGTACCTATTATAGGGAACCTGCTTCAACTGGCAGCAACAAGTTCACTTCCTCATCATGCTCTCAGAGAATTAGCTCAAAAATATGGACCCTTGATGCACTTGCAACTAGGTGAGATTTCTGCAGTGATTGTGTCATCTCCCAACATGGCCAAGGAAATAATGAAAACACATGATCTTGCTTTTGCACAGAGGCCAAAATTTCTTGCTTCTGATATTATGGGCTATGGATCAGTTGACATTGCTTTCGCTCCATATGGAGATTATTGGAGACAAATGAGGAAAATATGTACGTTGGAGCTTCTAAGTGCAAAGAAGGTTCAGTCCTTTTCCAATATTAGAGAACAAGAGATAGCTAAGCTCATAGAAAAAATTCAGTCATCTGCAGGTGCACCAATCAATCTCACCAGCATGATTAACTCTTACATAAGTACCTTTGTTTCTAGAACAGCATTCGGTAACATAACTGAAGACCATGAAGAATTTTTATTGATTACAAGGGAAGCAATAGAAGTGGCAGATGGCTTTGATCTTGCAGATATGTTTCCTTCTTTCAAACCTATGCATCTCATAACCGGGTTGAAAGCCAAATTGGATAAGATGCATAACAAGCGTGAAAAGATCTTAGACAAGATCATAAAGGAGAATCAAGCAAATAAAGGCATGGGAAAAGAAAAGAACGAAAATCTTGTTGAGGTTCTTTTAAGAGTCCAACACAGTGGCAACCTTGATACCCCAATTACAACCAACAACATCAAAGCTGTGATTTGGGTTAGTATCTCTGCCGTGACGTTCATCTAATTTTAAATTCTGTTCGAGATGATCCACATATATGATTCAAACAAGTATGTTCAAAAAATCAATGTGATTTTCTTGTCCTTGTTATGATTTTAAATATGTGAAACTATATTCAACATTATACAGGACATATTTGCTGCTGGAACGGATACATCAGCAAAAGTACTAGAGTGGGCAATGTCAGAAATGATGAGAAACCCAAGAGTAAGGGAGAAGGCACAAGCTGAGATCAGAGGAAAGGAAACAATCCATGAGAGCAACCTAGGAGAACTTAGCTACCTCAAGGCAGTAATAAAAGAAACCATGAGGTTACACCCACCTCTTCCTTTGTTGCTTCCAAGAGAATGCATAGAAGCATGCAGGATCGATGGATATGATTTACCCACCAAGACCAAAGTCATAGTGAACGCATGGGCAGTTGGAAGAGATCCTGAGAACTGGCATGATGCAGAGAGCTTTATACCAGAAAGATTCCACGGTGCATCTATTGATTACAAAGGAACAGACTTTGAGTACATCCCTTTTGGGGCAGGAAGGAGAATGTGCCCGGGCATTTCATTTGGTATAGCCAATGTGGAGTTTGCTCTAGTCAAATTGCTCCACCACTTCAACTGGGAACTCCCACAAGGAATGAAACCAGAGGAGCTTGACATGGATGAAGCATTTGGAGCTGTGACCGGAAGGAAAAACAACCTTCACTTGATTCCCATTCCTTATGATAATGGCAAATGATGCACCTTTTCATTTCACATCCTTTTGTGCAAAATTATGACGAAGCTTGCTGGCACTAAGGAGTTTTTAATTAAAATATTTGTTGGGTTTTGGGAATTGAGGTGGCATAGCCATTTTTTACACCCTTGCTTAAGAATCTTTTTAATTTAATAACTTTGGTATCTTCATTATTGAAAGATGGAAAGAAAAAAAATAACACGAAATAAAAAAATAATCTTCAACCTATTTTCATCTTTATCAACAATTCATGGGTAAGTACATCCTGGACTGGATGATTCGTTTGGAGCTGTGGTTGGAAGGAAAAACAACCTTCACTTGATTCAGTACAGAATAAAATATAAACTCCAACTTTCACTTGATTCCTATTCCTTACTTATTATTATTATTATTATTATTAAGGAAATGCTTTTCGACTTTTTTGGAGATTAAAATAGCGGCTAAAAAACTAAAATAATATTTTTTAATAAATTTATCAATTTGGGACTGTTTAGAAACTATTTACCAACATGGGGTTGTCAAACACGCCTAATTTGGGTGTAACTCATTTTATCGCTAATTCCGTCGCTAACACTTTTGCGATGAAAATTTCAGTCGCAAACGAAATTAGAGACCACCATGATATTTCGTCAAAAATTAATCTTACAAAAAGTGTCAGCAACCGAATTAGAGACCAATATGATGTTTTCGTCAAAAATTAAAACACATCCATTTCGGTCGCTAATTTAGTTTCTAATTCAATCATTATTTTTTGCGACTAAATTTCTTTCACAAGAAAATTTAACGAAGGAATTAAGAACAGAATGAGTCACACCCAAATTAGGCGTGTTTAACAGCCCCATATTGATAAATAATTTCCAAACAGTTCCAAATTGGTAAATATTTATTGAAAAAATATTTTGATTTTTTTCCCCGGAAATAGCTCCTAGTTTGACATCTTTTTAAATCAAAATTATGACCAAGTTTACAGGGCACTTAGACCTCGTACTTCTTTTTTACAGATGACATAACCTCGTACTATATCACTTTTGCACCCCTTGTTTAAGAAATTCTAAACTAAAAGCATATACAACTAGTTTAATTTCCCCAAATCAGTAAAAAAAAATCTTGTTAGTATAATAGCACTTTAGAATCTTCAGTCAAAATGGAATCAAAATGGAAAGAAGAAAATCACTCAGATGGTGAGTTTTCAATTTCCAAGTTAATAGATATAAGTGGGTTGGTGATGAAGGGAGAAAGGAAGAGAAAGGTCATGGGTTCCAAACCCTCATCAACAAAACTAACAAACTAACATTTAACATTCCTATTAAGAAAATCCAAGTTAATGGAATTTAGCTCTTACGATATGTAGTTATCCAAAAATCCTGACTGTTGCCAAAACAGAGCAACAGCAATGAATCATGTGAAACAACGCCAGATAAAGTTCTGATGAAGCAAAATCAGGCAATGGTGGTAGAATAAAACATCAATTTACATTATTAACATCAATAATTTGCTCCTTGTTGAGATTTATTATCTCAGCTACTTGTTACCATCGCTCAATTTAGCCGCATACCATGCAATATCATAAATGTAAAGCGGACAATTTGTGCTCCAACAACTGTCACTGTCACTCTCGTCCTCTCACCTAATCAGTCACTCACACCAACACGTGTAGTGAAGGAATATTTTATTGAGAACCTAGATCCTAAAAATAATAGAGGACCCGCAGGAATAACAAAGCCGAGGTCCAGATGGTAAATTACAAAATGTGATTCTTTCTATCTATATGGGTGCAGATCAAGGGTCTATATACATCAAAAAGAATCTGTTCAATGCCAAAATTGGACGACTCCAATATGTAAACATATCCACAAGGAGCCATATGAAAAGTTCAGTTTCAACACCTCACCAATTATGCAACTGAGAAGTAATGCTTTTTTCAACAGGATGATATTGTGTGTGCATGTATCTCCTAGCTTTCACAGAACCAGGCTGCTCAAGCCACTTGTCATATAAGCCTTTAACGATGGGATTGTCAAATGGTGATGCTACCAAAACCTAGCATATAAAGAAACATAATCAGTCCCTAATAAAAATTCTGATAGCAGAAAAGAACAAAATGGTACAACAAACTCCACTAATGCTACTCACAAACTAACATGTTTGATGCGAGAAACAATTAATTACTAATACAGTTAAACAGGAAAAAATGTTTTCAATATCCAAAAGTTGTTCCACAATAACCAAAAACAAAGGGTAAAACCACCGATGACAAATTATTTGTAGTGCCTAGAGGCAATGAAGCAAATATGGTAGAGCATCAATACAAATACAGACTAACATTGTTTGTAACTTTGTCCTACAAGAATCTATGCAACGTTCAGACTTTTGATGCTCCCACTAATGCAGATGTCGAAAAACACTTATGCATCCTTATGCAAGTCAAACTTTTAAGGAAGAGTGCAACTTAAAATACTAGCTTCTCTGAGATAATACTACTTACATTTTCCATGTAAACTGATTCTAACAACTGACTTAGTTCTTTAGGAGATTGCCCTGAATTTGGTTTAATTTGACCTCCCCCATTTAAGCAACCTGCATTAATGAACATTCTTTTTCAGCTCAATACCTACCAATTTTATGGGCCTCATGAAAAAATATTGATAACGAACAAAAATCAACAAATAAATAAAATTTATGAAAAAGGAAAAACACGGTACCTGAAGGGCATGCCATGATTTCTAGGAAATGATAATCACATTTCCCAGTTTTAAGTTTTCGTACAATGTTCTGCAGGTTCCGGAAACCATAACAGAGAGCAAACTTCAACACTATTTTTCCCTCCACCTGCACAGACAGATGTAGAACGGTAAGCAAGAGTACTCTTTGAAGTCCTCTTAGGAATAATTCTTAATCCTCCTACTAGCTTTTATGGTAAGTTTTAAATATAATTTATACTTCCAAGACAATAGATGCTTTTACTTTTCATTCAATATTTACCATAAAAGGTAGTAGGAGGATTTAGAATTACTTGTCCTCTTAGCTTTGGCAGGGTACTCAACAGTAAGCAAGAGTACTCCTCCAACTCTAAGTCCTCTTGGCTTTGGCAGGGTACTCCCTTTAATTAGGATTCACAAACTCTCCAAAGGAAACAAAATATCAAGACTACCCACAAAGTGAATCAACTGTTTATACTATGGTTTGTTTATAGACCCAACATATACATCCTAATCTAATCATCCTAATGATCCTATTTTGAGCCAGAATGAGATAATCCAAAATAACAAATAACAATAAATAACCCCAAATCAAAAAACCCAATTTGAAAAATAAATCTAGATGACATATCAAAAACTAATAGCCCATTCTATCTACATCATGATATAGCATGGCATTATATCATATATATACCCAGATAAACAAACTCTAGCTATACAAGGCACAAGAAACCCCTAAATTATCTTCACGTTAATGCATAACTTTGTCCTAAAAGTGGTAACTTATGTTGGTTTTTTCCTTGAAGAGGCTCTATACTTGCTAAAAGTTTATCTTACAAAATTGTCAACTAGTAAACAATTTCATCCCTCAGAGAACTAATTTGTGCAGATGAAAACATTCATTCAGGTACCAAAGCAACATAAATTGACACTCAGGATGAAAGAATGATAACAGCAAAGGTTGCTGGTGAAGGGATAATCATGGACTCATTCATGAAAGAACGATGACTTTAAAGAAATTAATATCAACATCAACAGCACCTTTAACCAAAGTTAATTGGGGTCGGTGGTAGATGAACCCAATGATAAATACGAGGGGGTTGAAAAGAAAAAAAAAGGGAAATAAGATAAAAGAAAAGAATGGTGAAAGAAAGAGGGGGGAGATGAAGAGAAAAATGACTACTTATTGTCCTTTTGTTACATTGCATAAATACTCAACATTTTATAGTTAGATACTGCACACAAAAGATACTGATAACAACCTTCCTCACAAGCATAAAAATAATATTATAAAGTTCAAAAGGACTTGCCTCCAGAGTAACTTCCTGAAAATCTGAATTCCTGATGTTTCTGAAGGTCAAAGGGCCATCAATCTGTCTTCCAAAAAGTGTTTTAGCAGCATATCGGAAAATTGTTTCCGCATAACCTCCAGAGCTTCCACTGACCCCATAAAGGTATCCATCTTCATTAATATTTGTTAGTCTGCAAGCAACATACTACATCTGAACACCATTGTTCGACAAACACATGAAATTAAATAATGGAAGCAAAAGTTAGTTTCATACATTTTGTCCAGAGGAGTCTCTTCTAGGCTTTTAAAATCAACTTCTTTTGACTGTAAGATTGAACCCAAATGCGCATTATTATACATATCATAACTTAAATTAGAAGAGAGAAAAACATCACAAAAAAAGAGGAAATGCATCAAACTTATAACCTGAATCAATTCCAAAACTTCTCCAGTTGTCAATACTGAATCTACCTCTGAAATCATGTTAATTTCACTCTCATGCCCTTCAACATGGGACTCAAATTGGAAAACAAAGTCATCCCTAGCAGCCTCAAGCTTTTTGTCATAACAAGGCATAATGGTGACATGGTAAACTTCTTCTGGCCTGTTAAAACTTTAAACAATCATTCAAGTGTTTTACTATGCATATAACTCTCTGGAAATTGCATCATGCCAAAATATGAGTATATGAATAACGACTGAGGCATCATAATCATCAAAAGATTAAGTGGCCTCCCTCATCTTCAAGGTAAATGTATGTTTCTTTCCATCTCAAATTATAATTTGGAACTAATATGCAACCTGAGTCCTAATTCTTGGCACACATAGTTCTTTATGATAGCTCCAACTGTTTGCTGTGGACTCTTTACTGATGAAATATAAGGTAGAACAAAGGATCCAAGTTGCTTTTCAGCATAGCATATCCAACCTGCACATAGATGTTCATATCAAACCAGAACCTGTTCTGACCATTGAAAAGTAGTTCTGGTCCACAACCGTATATTTCTAACACAATGAAATAGTATGAAGCAATCACAAGTCACAACAGAAACAAGGAGAAACACAGACCATAGTCAACACAACATCCTGAAATTTCAGCTTACATGTCTACTTCAAAAGTCAGAATAGAAAAACTTCATCCAACTTTTTTTCAAGATCTTCTACACAAGTTCATTTAACACATCACATATAACCCCTAAACAAGTGCTTATCGACAACTTAATATGTTATATAGTACACTTAACTTTGTTGTGTACTTATATTTTGGATTTTGCTGAGTCATTATTCATGTGTCAAGTCATGTCCAGCATCCAAGCCTATGTGCTTCACAGACACAATTTGCCAATACTATGATCTTGATAAGTTTAACTTCTATACCTGGGCAAGCTGATGCAATCATAGGTAGACTTGATTTATTCCTCTCATCTTCAACCACTTGATTTTGTTTATACCTTGTGATGAACTCCACACAAGATTCGACAAGGGTCAAATCTCTACTACAACTTGTATCAAAAATTGCCTTCACTCCCAAGGATTTAAAAAATTTTGTCAGCTTTTTGAAAGCCTGCAATGGCAGAGTTTGACTTTCAGCCAGGGGAAACAAGAAGAAAGTTGGATTTTTCTTCCCAAATTTATTTCAAGTGAGAACCTTGTAAAAATATTTTGAAAGGGTTAAATATATTTTTAGTCCCTGTTAAATTAACGCATTTTTTCGTTTTGGTCCCTATAATTTCTTTGAAGGTTTTCATCCCTCTCGAATTTGAAATCACCATATTTAGTCCCTACAGTTAACAAGATTCTATTAAGTGTTGACATGGCTAATTGAAATCTACATAGGCATCCCCATTGGCAATCGGCAAGTGGCATGTTTCCACTCACTTTCCACCTCAAATTGACTTTTCCAAAATCTTACTCAAATCATGAAAACAAATGCGCAGACTTTGTAAATTAGCCAGAAAACATTATCTCGTTAGACAACGGCCAGTCGGCCAAGATAAAAGGGGAGAATGAGATGGTGACGTTGGTTTTTAGGTAATGGAGACAGAGGTGAGAGGGGGTGGCACAGGGCGGAGAAGGAAGAAGGGGAGGTGGTGTGTGATTCTTGTGTCCCAGAAAAGGGTGCAGCATATAGTGCAGAGGGGTGAGAATCAAATGGGTAAAACAGAACCAGATTATGATGGCAAAGATAGAAAAATAGGGGGTGACTATGGTTAGCATGACACTAAAGAAGGTGAGACATGGGGAGGCTTTCTTATGATTAAAACTTGGAATGGAAATGGAGAAGGAAAGCCCTCTATTGTGTGTGGAATAATTTTTTGGTTCAGAAAAAAAAAATGATGAGGCGGCAAGTCAGTTCTTTGCGTGCATTACTATATGCCAAGTGGAATGCCTATA
Source organism: Glycine tomentella (assembly GCA_007407185.1). Taxonomy (NCBI): domain Eukaryota; kingdom Viridiplantae; phylum Streptophyta; class Magnoliopsida; order Fabales; family Fabaceae; genus Glycine; species Glycine tomentella. The sequence goes on along the minus strand of PYAF01002407.1, from coordinate 5,566,179 downwards.
AGGACTTCTGTTAGCCACATCAGCGCTTAATGAAAGTCCATTAGCAACAGGGACTAAATGTGGTTTTTAGATTTTGGAGGGATTAAAAAGAAAATTAATGTACCCTGGTGCTAGAAGGCTCCGTACTATGCATAGATACAAGGAAAAGTTATTGTATGCAGTCTTATCCTTGCATATATAAAGAAACTGTTTCCAAATTTGAACCAATGACCAACTAATCACCAGTGCACAACTTTACAGCTGCACCAGAGATTGCCCTCTCAATTTTATTTTATTTTTCATTTTAGAGGTACCAAAAACATATTTAACCCAAAAAATATAACGAGCAAAGCAACATGTAAAAAGTGTCACCTGAATTGGAGAAATGCCAAAATGAAAAGCAATAGAAGCCCTTGACTGGGGAGAAAGAGACACAATCACGGCCTTTCCTGAATTAATATTGTTCAGAAACTCATCCAAACTTTGCTTCTCCAGCATAACTGTCTCTGCTAATGTGACGCATCCACTGCATTACCAAACAAATAAATGATGATTCCAAATAACAGTTGCACTTGACATTATCAACAACATCCCCATAAGAAACACAATCTTTTAATGTAAAGTATTTTTTCACTCTGCAATGAAACAATATTATTAACCATTTACTAAACACAGAAACAAGAACAGCAGCCAAATACATCCGTTGACATGTAAAACTAGGGGTACTAGGCAGAGAAAGAGAAAGAGATAGAAAGACTAACCTGCATGCCAAACAATCCTTGAGCGAAATTTTAACAGGTTCAAACTTGACTTGCTTGTTAGCAATTGATACCTAGAGTGAAATTACATGTGAGCAAGAAGGGTTTGACAAAAGTATTGTGATTATTATTCCGATAAAGAGAAGGAAATGAAAATACCTCTGGTTTATCATTCTTTTTTAATCCTTTGAGGGAGACTATGCATGCCTGCGATGGAGCGATGAAATCGTTGAGATCTCCAATCCGAAGTGCTGCCGAGAATTTCTCCGACATCTCTGACTCTCACAATTTAATAGCTAGCGGCAAATTAATGAACAAAGAATCAACCGAAGGATTTAGTTAGGGTTTTGAATTTTGATTGGGGAAAGGGAAGGAAATTAGGCCACAGCCACAAATAAAAGTTGTGTTTATTCGGTTCCCTCGTTAAGCCAAAGGGAGGGCGCAGGAGAGAGATGAAGCAACAAAACAATCACTGTTAACAGTGAATTTGTGTTTAGATCGTGTCCTGAATCCTGAATCTTTGCCCTTTCCAAAGTCTATCTTCTTTCTTTTTCAATTTCCATTGTCTATCTATAATCTACTAGCACTTTCTACTTCTATAATAAAATCTATAAATTTTTTTACAGAATCTATACAGTATAAAATATGTACCTTTTTTTTTGTCTCTAATTATACAATATTATTAATTATTCATGCATATTAAAAAATGATTAACTTAGTTATTATTGTTAAATTTATTTATAATTATAATATTTTTTTAAAATTATCCTTGAATAATTTATATATGGAGGAACAATAATAATAGTGAAGTTTTAATTTTCAAAACTAAATTCTTTTATTTTTTAAAAGAGATAACTCATAATATTTATTTTTTATGAAATAAAATAATTAACAATATTTTTATCAAAATATATTTAATACAAAAAAACAATTAGATAAGAGTCTTATCACAGGACAAAGAAATTTTAAAATAATATTTTATAAAAAGGAACGAATTAAGTATAATTAAAAAATTGGTGATTTTTTTTTGGTGAAGAAGTATAATTTAAATAAGTTAAAATATACTTTTTTATATCTTTTATTATATTTAATTTGACAGTTCAATTTAACATTTTATATTTTGAAAACTGCTTCATTGGAGTAAGTCCAATGAATAACTGGAAAAAAAGCTATAAACATAATAAAAACAACTTAAAAAGTAAATCCAAACAACCCAAAAAAAACAAAAAGTTAATATCATTTTTTCCAATTGCTAATGTGATTTATTTTTCACATGATTTTCATCATATTACATTCTTTTTTTGGTTTAATTGAGTTTCATAATTTTATACAAATGAATTTAATTAAGTAAGTTTCAACTTTCAAATTAGTTTATAAAAGAATTCAAAATGATAACCCAAAATCCAGAAAGTTTTTGAGAAATCTGACCCATTTTAAAAACATAAATAAATAAATTGAATTTTTAGATGAATTGGAATATTCCTCTACCAAAAATCAAGAAATAATCTCTTAATATATTAAGATTCATTTAAAAGTTTGACATTTTTCATGATTTTTTATACATATGAATTAGAGATTTTGATTGAATTTTTTATCACATCTTTAAGAACAAGATAATCTATCAATCATATCACACAAGGTTGGTAAAAGTATATTGCGATATACTCAAAAGTATAAATAATTAAAAATATATTTTAGCCATTTAAATATAATTAAAAACCTAAATGATTAAATCTTTAACCACATAATTTACCAATCATGTTTCACAAAATATTTCATTAGCTTTTAGTTTTTTTTATTATGTAAAAGGTTTGTTTTATTATTTGATAATCATGGTTTTTAGCAACTTTCTATTAGTTTATATTGTTTTTTAAAATGGTACTTGAAGTAATATTTTTTTAACATAGCTTCTAGTTTTTATATTTTTTTTCTTTTTTATCTTTAATATATTTATCAAATTTATTTATTATCCTTTTAATTACACTTTTTAACTACTTTAATATATAGTTTTATCGAATATTTATAATTTAATAAATTAATTTTTCAACTTATAACTATCAACTTTTAGTTTTTAGCTAACTTTTGAGTTAATTTTGTAAAAAATAACAATGCTAATAAAAGTATATTATCCTGATTATACTAGAAAATATAAATGGTTAAAAGTATATTTTAGCCATTTAAATTTGCACCCTAATTTTCACGGTGGACTATTTATTATTTTCCTTTTTATTTTAGTTGTACAATAACTTGATAACGATAATTTTTTAAATCTTTTTCTAGCATATTGATAATTACATATTGAGATGTAATGCGTATATAATAATTATTTTATTATTATATTATTATTAGTGCAACAATTTACATAACATTATTTTTGTATTTCTTGCTTTCTACCCCATCTTTTATCATGTATTTATTACGTTTCAAAGTTTTCTCTTTTTCACTTAGTTTGATAGAATAGAAACCCCGCAAAAGAGAAATGAAAAGCGAAAAAAAGGAAACAAAAATGTACAAATTTGATTCATTTGGTAGCCTTGCAATAGTAGATAATTTTAAAAAAATACATAATTATGAATATTTCATATAAAATTTATTTAGTTTTGTTGGTCCCTCATAAATTTTAAACCTAGTTTTGTTTATATCTAACTCAAATAGTTTAATAATGTGTGAATTATTTTAAACTCTTTAATAGTATTAAAGTTTGACTCCTTTTAAAAAAAAAAAATTATATCGGCGACTGCATTTAAATTTAAAAAAGGAAATAATAAATTTTTTTCCTTTTTGTTGTTATCTGATTGCCAAAGAGAAAGGCACAATGTTGCACAATGTCACAAGCATCGAAAAGGTAAATCAGTGACAGCCGAAATTCACATTGGCATCATAATTCATAATTCACTATAACAAAGAACCTTACAAATTAGAAAGCTACTACTATATTGATCAAGAAAGAGTGTTAAGTGGAGTAGGTTGGTTGTTAACTATGGTAGCTCCCAATGGTGGTAGCTACCAACCTGCATATTTGTTTTTGTTGGTGCCATACAAACGGAAGAGACTAAAAGCAGAAATACATGAGAGGACCACCATACTAAGGCTAACCACAAAAGCACTTGCTATCCCTTCTCCCATTTGGTTGCAGAATTTCCCATACATGTTGCACACCTTCATCCACTGAAGTTCTGCTTGCCCTGTCCTTCCAAGCACACCAGATTGCAATGCAGCCGCCACTGCAGCCACCGTCACATATGCCATCACCTGTACAAATAGATAGTAGCAACGCTCAATTACACTTTAGTGTGTTTAGATTCACTCTCACTGGAAGCAACTCAGTACTCCCGTGAATTCAAACCAAACATGTTATTGTTGTCATGTTGTGTAGTACAAGTACTCCTTATTAAACTCATCAACTATGATCTATTTTTAATGTTTATTTAGGATCCAGAATTCATTTCTTTACACTGAAATAAATATAAAATACTGTCTCTGTGTCCCCCCCAAAGAATAGAAGAAAGGTCAATAATACTATAACGCGTGGTCCTATAAGTGCTTGGGTGATTTCAGACAAAAAATTAATTCTCAACAACTTCATATGTGATCCCAAAGGGGATTAAGTATGAATCTACGATATATGTGGTGAGTCTCCCCTGTACGACGGTTTCCATGGGGTCCCGCAGTAGTGTACCAGTTCCTCAGGCTTCACGGGGCAAAAGTGAGATAATTATGAATTATGAATTTGCCATACAAATTTGACTATATGAACCCCGACTTCAACAAAACAAAACCAACCCGATCCCACTCTCAGATTCTGACACAGGTATTTATGTAAATAGCAAAATGCTTAGGACAGGATCAAATGTTTCAATGGAAAGTCGATCACTCCCTCCTTTGGTGGATTTGCCTAATTAGTTTTATATGGACTCACCATTCCAAGAGATATAAGGTTAGTTTGTTGGTAAAGGGTGAAGGGATAGGTGCCAGGTTCAAATGTCTCCGCTAACCAAAAACTAACAAATTAATCATTAACATGTGCCGATAAATAAAAACGGACTCACCATTCCATTCATTGATCAATTTGATACATTCATTTAAAAAGTTTGGGAACTTGGGATGAACTCCTTGAAAGAAAGAAAAAATGAGAAGTACCACATAGTCTAGATTCAGCTTTGGGCAGTTGCTACATTAGCTACTACCAAGAAGATCCCAAAAAGTATTGATACTTGGCTTTTGGCCACGGTGCAGTGCTGAGGAAATTATACACTTGGTATGTATTTGAGTGAATGTTTGTGTATGGTTTGGCGTTGAAATCACAGAAAGGAAAAAAAAGGTGAGAAAGTTAAAGCCCTAAAGCTATACAGAGTTGTTTCATTACTGATGTAGAAAAGTGATTTGATTTTCTAGAGCTGCTTCATTATGCATGTAGAAAAGTGAATTGATTCTCTTTAAAGGACAGCAAAATCAAACATACTATATAAAATTGATTTTGAATTGAAATTACTTATGTTTATATGCTTTTATCTTGAGAGTAACTTTGATGTAAAACTTGAATTAAAAATTTCAATATAATGCATAATCAATTTGTATCTTTATTAAGATTACATTTGAGGAAGAGAAAACAAATTGTGACACTTTTAGCTGTGAAACAAACCACACAAGCGAGAAGAGTGAAATATAATATATAGGTACCTGATCACCAGAGAAAATGAGCCAAGCTAAGGGCTTGCTGAAAAGTACATTTCCCCTAACCATACTCACAACACAGCGCAATCCTTGGATTAAGGAGTAGCCAACAGTTAGTCCATTCGCAACTACCAAGAACCTGCAAAGAATATTGTATTAGGATTAGGAGAGAAGAAAACCATTTTCAGACCGAAAGTGAAGAAACAAGAGCCCACACTAAAGCCTTCATGTCTGTAAATTTAGCTTTCTTCTGAAAGGAGAAAAACTCTTTGACTTGGGAATCAGTCACCACAAGAACAATTGCAACAACTCCAAGACCAAGGCTCACACACCTTAACACCAGCTCTGTTATCCTCACCCTCCTATCCAACACTTTAAGTTTTGTTCCATGGTACACTGGAACAGTACCTGGACTAACACCCAAACCCAAATAACTCATTTTCCCCTTTAAGATCAACACTGAGATATACGCAAACAAGTAAACAACACCCTGAGGTGTCCACTATTATATAGTACTAGTAGAACACAAAAAGGTGATGGTTGAAAACCAACCTAGCGTAGCGTGCCAAGTGGTCAAAGCTGAGAAGACAAAGGAAACTCAGCTATCCTATCAGTACAAAAAGATGGGGTCATTTATTAAGGACTGCTATCATTTCTGGTTCTGCATTTATTTATGGACTACTACATGGCAAGAAAAATGAGGTTTTTAGAGCTCCTTCTCGTTTCTAGAAATGAGAAACAGTTTCTCGTTCCAATATGGTGTCTGATTCACAAGGTAAGATACGGAGTGCCTTTACTTCTGGTCTGGTCATTTATGGACCTTATGGTTCAGTTTCATGGTCCCCATTACCCCACTTCTTTTGCCTAGGTCTTAACAAACACACGGTGACTGATACCGAATCAAAAGTAATTTGTGGACACCACAAATCAATTTAACTTAATTTAATATCAGTAAAAGTAAGGAAAGAAAACAACAAAAATAAAAGTATAATCAATGGTATCGTCCGATAAAAAAAATATAAAAAAATTGAATGTTAATGAAGTATTTGAAATAGATAAATGTTTATGTATTATTACTGTAATAACATTCCTCTTATTTTACTTTTTTTTATTCTAATGCTTCGCATACTTTAATGGGTTACTTCTCTCTATATCTATTTATAAGATATTTTTAATCAATTTATATATTTTAAAAAAATTAATTTAATTAATTAGATTAAATTTGTTAATTATTTATATTATTATTTTAAAATTATTCATTTTTGTTATCTTTCTGTTTATTTAAGTGATTCTCATTAATGTTTGAAGAAAAAAATTAAAAATATGTAAAAAATAATAATTAATATATCTAAAAATTAGAAGAAGAAGAAGAAAACTTATAAAAAAAAATTGAAAGATCTTATAATCAGTAACTGGAGGAGGAGGATGTATCATAAATCCAATTTTACTTTGTAAAGTTTATTTTGGAGTTTGCAAAATAATGGTGTCTCGCCAAATATTATTCTCCTTTCGTGGAAATGGCTGGAGCAAATTGTTGAAATTTGAAGAGCATAAAGAAGGCACGAAGTTGAAGAAGCAATCATTAACGATATCTAGATGATTGATTTATTTGTATGTTATGGTGGACCATGTGCTAGCAGGTTTGCGTTTGTGGTTTTTTTGAGTTCACACGTTCACATCTCACCAAAAATTGTACATTATCATTAGGCTCATAAAATGAGAGTTCACCCTGGCACTGCCAAGTGTATTAAAGGAGGATAAAGCAACCACTTCATTCCACTAAGCACAGCATTCTCGTAACCTAACTTTCGAAAGTGGATGTGTGAACGGGACTTATTTCAAGTCTCTTTAAATTTCAATGCAAAATGCATAATCTTTTCTTTCCTCTTATGCTTCTTCTGATGTCAGTCACTCTATCAGCATGATATAATCACTCATAATAATTCTTCACAACTTTAACGGCTGGCTCTTTGCCCTATTATAGTGTTAGTAATCTTAAGCTCATGTTTGGTTATGCTCAATTTTTGTTTTAAGAATTAATTCGCTAATGACTGACTCCTCCGCCCATTTAGGCCCAAGTCAAAAAGGGTCCAACTTGTAATAAAGTAACTCACTAACACATTGATTAAAAAAAATCCAAAACACAAATAAAATATGCGTAACTATTAAGTAAGAACACTGTTGATCTTATTTATGAGACATAAGTAAAAAAATTTATGTGAATGATGAAACTGTAAAATTTAAAAAAATCTCATTATTATAAAAAGAGAAATTATAATTTGATAATTTAAACTACAGAAATAGAAGAATTCAACGTCATTTCGCCATGGTACAGTTTCACTTTGATATCAAGACTCGAGAGATGGAACAATAACTCAATGAGAATTTAAGAAACGCGGACAAAAAGAAGGACCCACTCCATTACTCCCTCCAAAGTTCAACCGCAAAATATGGTCTTATTGTCTTCGATGAAAGAAACTATGTTACATCAAACTTTATTCAAGGAACAAACTCATACTTGCATGAGCCATGACCTGCCATTGATATTACAAAATGATCAAATTCAAGCTACTCGTGCCCCATTGGAAATAGGGTATTCAATGTCATAGTAATTGTTACTATGAATGAAAGGATAAAGCATTCATACAATTGTAAATACTAAATCATTGTTATATCTAAAGATGAGTTATGAGAGCTTATCTAGAAATCTAAGATCTTACTTGGGTCAAGATCAGTGGTGATTGCAGCAGAATTGAAATAGCAAGAGCCTCCTTTGTTTTTGAACCTCTGATAGTAGTTGTTGAAAACATAAGAGGCATGGTCCTTCAAGGTATTTGGAAGGTAACAGGGTTGGTTCACTTTTATCTTGCTGCAATCTGCCCCACCCTCCCACTCCATGGCCCTCTGTAGCTCCTCATCTGGGGTCTGCTCATCTGCTATGCACTATTCCTCAAATTGTCCTGAAATTTTCCAATTACTCAATAAGATACTACACTAGTCTTTGGCTTCTAACACAAAATTAAATTAATGGTTTTAGTTTAGTTTCCATAACAATGGCCATAATGATTTATTTCCTTTTAATAAGGCAAAAGTCAATCAACTTAGCAGAGGTAGTGCTGATTTTACCATATGCTTGAAAAGATAGAGACAAAAGGAGCTGAGCCATCAAAATTTTGAGCATTGTTGAAGTCATTGCTCTTCAGGAGCTTCTTATCTAACCTTCATCTATGTTTCATGTAATGGCTGAAAAATATTCTTATAAGTGCTACTCTCTTTATAAAGTTTCATTCTGAAGAGGGAAAAGCTCAGAGCCTCAGACTATAATATAGACACACCCTCTTTCTTCAAAGACGGAGCCACCAAGCTATATGGTCCTACTTCCATGTCTTCGTTGTCACGATAACTTCAAACTTTGCTTTTCTTTAGAATGTCTCTATCACCGTGATTTTGTTATACCAAATTTTCACTTTTCTTATATCCGGATGTTAGATATGGACATTCCAAATATGGTATATTTAGATCTTTTTTATATCCCCTGATAGTGCCTTATATGAGTAAATTGCAGATACTACAAAAAGTAAATTAAGAGGACCTTCACGGCAGTACTTATAGGGATCAAATAATTAATTCTGTGGAGTAGCCGTAGGATAAAACAAATTATCTTATGTAATTCTAGTTTTGGTTAAGATACTATTTTTAGCTTTCATTGTACAAGATATGAAGAACAAACAGTTCAGTAGGTCCATTCCAAGCATATTTTCTTTTGCAATGAGGAATCTAGATGACCACTTTTCCAAGCAAGCTATCAGGCCAGAAAGCAGAAGTCAGGATCCCTAAAGGGATTGCACATAAAGAAGTGATTTCTTTTCATTGTTTATGCCTTCTCAATAGACCCAATAGAGTTCTTACCAAGCCACTCCATCTAGTTCAATCATTTGTCTCATTTCCATCCTGGGACCCTTGTTGCCTACAGGATTAACAATAACTCCAAAATGATTAGGGTTAGGAATATGTAACACTCCGTGTGCACCCGACGTATTATCATTATTACAATATCAGAGTATCGCAGCAAGCATGGAAATAAACAATAAAGGAAGCTTAGTTTCAATATAAATACACTTTATATACATATATGGTGAATATCTGATTTATACACAATACATTGTCTCAAAACTATATAGTTCTTCCCTAGGATTCCAAAATACAGATAAAAAAAATAATCAAAATGGGAGCCAACAAGCTCCAGTCATCTAAACCTAGGGTTGTCTTCACACTATCCCAGCTCAGGCCTCTTGCCTTGGGATTTCTCACACACTCCTGTCTCTGTTCCTGCAACATAAGCCCCAAAATAGGGGTGAGATAATCATCTGAGTAAACTCAGGGTTCTCAGAGGTTTCCCTCCCCCTGTTTCACTACCCAGCATAACATGAATATATATATATATATATATATATATATATATATATATATATATTACATAACCGAATAACAATTACATCAAGTAGTATAACCAGTAAACAGCCATCACAACTAACAGAAATAAGCTACATGCACACCGCAGCATCAATCGAACATATACAATCCACATACAGTGCCGGGATAGGATCATCCACTGAAGGGCACATCTATCCAGGACTCATGCCTGAGTAGGATCATCTACTGAAAGGCACATCTACTCAGGACTTGCCGTCCAATACCTGAATAGGATCATCTACTTAAAGGCACATCTACTCAGGGTTTACATGGACGCCTATGGATTATCTCAAGGAAGATCATCCACCGAGTGGGAACATTCCCAATGGGGTCCATAGTACCTCATACTACTGGCCAGTAGATATCAAGCAGTCACATCACAATCAGCACATAGCATAATCCATGCAATAATACACTACATTAGTGTAATCAACATCATCATCATAAGCAACATAACTTACACTATCCCAGTGTAATCAAATCACACACACACCCTATCTCAGGGTTGAGCTAGCACTTAATTGCCAATAATCATCAAACCATCTCATCAGAATTCAATACACATTTAGTATCACAACATCATAGAATGTCAGAATACAAGTCATATCAAGCAATCACTCATGTTGGGTGCAGGGAAACACAAGCAGGGAAACAATCCCTGAAAACACTGAGCTTACCTGGTCGTAGCTCAGAATCAGTTCCCCTAGTCTCTGGGTGATTTCTACCAGCAATATGCACGTCACGCCCTACAGTAGGCATGAATCAAACCATTAGAAACGACATTCAACCATTTATATGGAAGGAAACACCCTTCCACTCATAACCAATTCAAAGTCCTCTAACTTAAGGTTTATCTTAGTCCGGATT
>PYAF01002407.1:5535872-5549613 GCA_007407185.1 Glycine tomentella | reverse complement strand
GATCGATCTTGCTCATACAAGGTCGGGCCGAAAGTCTCAATCATAGGAGACCGGTTAAAGGACTGATCAAACCATTGTACATCCCGGTCATCAAGAATACTGGAGGACCGAGACGAGGTCGGCTTCGCACGAGGTCGGATCCAACAAGATCAGTTCCACACGTGGTCGGCCCTGTACGAGGTCGGCCCTATACGAAGTCAAAACTCAGTGCTTCACAAGGTCCGAAGTCCCGACACCAAACGGTCACCTCGGCCATTACAAACTCCGAAGAAAGTAAGCAATTAGTACAGCTCGGCAGATCAGAATGCTAATCAACCGAGCTGGGGGGCATCTGTTACGGAAAGGAATCAATCATATCTCATCAATCAGGTACGTAATTCCGGCAACCATATCTGGTCATTATCTCCTATTATTCTGTCTATAAATAGGTCATTTATGAGCTGAGGTCCAAGGCCCATCATTCAATATAAATACAACCCTCCAGACATTCTGAAGGTACACTTTTCTGACTCTCTCTTTCCCTTCACGCGGCACACACAGCACCCCCCATTGCTCCCGTGTCCGTGATCTCGTCTTCTGTCGTCGGTCTGATCACCATAGACCGACAGGGGAGAGTCCGATCCGATAGCAACACCTCCGGCGACACTCGTCGGACATTTCCGTTCCTCCGGAACGAAACAGAATTCTATCTAGTATCCAACTCTGCTATACCCAAATTCCAACGTGCTTAATTAGGACGAGGGTGTTTGCCTAAAAACACATCAAAATGGCAAGTACTAAATTTACTATGTGTTGATGATGCTAATCGATATTATATAATACATAGTAAGATTTTAATTATATTACCAGAGAGTTAATTAAACTCAATTATATGTCAAATTAATATTGACTGAGATTATAAGTATGCTGAACTGTATAATAATTTTTGACAAGCTTGGGATACGCCTAGACTTTTATATGAAAATTTGTTTGTGGCATAACAAGTTCCTCCAAGCCAAGCTATTAGGCACGTTAACGTTCACGTTCACCAATCCATTGATTTACTCTATAATTGGTAGTTTTCCGATTTCCTGCACGACAAGTTGACGCGAATGCTCAAAGGCCACGAGGATCCGTTACCCTTTTCTTCCGTAGTGATAATGTTTCGGCCTCTCATTGGTTTTTCAGGCACGTGGGAAGGAGATTATTGGATTGGGAAAATGATTGAAAGATGCAGACCCTTGTGCTTTGAATGGAAAATTAAATGTTCAATAGTAGTATGCCTAAAGAGACTTGCTTTTCTTGGAACACCATCGGTCATGGCTATGAATGCTTTTTATAAGTGCATGTATGCAGCCATCCATATTGGATTTTGGTTGACATGGGATGGCAATGCTTCCAATAATCATTAATCAAATCAATGCCTAGTGTTTATGTTTACGGAGTTACTTCAAAGAATGAATTAGGACTCTGCCCTTCGCACCGGATGCTCTTACATTGTTTATGATTATGTGGTCCGTTGGATCAATCTCCATGTGACATATGACCATATTTTTTAATTTATAAAAAAAATTAATAACATGTCACGTGTAATAATTTTTTAAAACCAAAAATAGATTTTGAAAATCTTGATACTTCTCTTTGTTGTGACATTAGCTCACCTGTATTGCCAGGCTCAATTTTGAGTCTGAAAATTCAGAATAATCAATCACATTGGAGGGTGAAGTGGGATGCGAGCGTTACAATTTTGAAGGATACAAAATGAATCCTGTATTCGGGGAGAAGAATGCATCATAGTTAGTTAAGATAAAAGTGTTAGAATTTTCCTATTATTGTTAGTTACAATTAATTGTAATATTTTATTTTGTTAAAAATGGATTAATATTATGATTTATTTAATGATATTTAAGTCCACTAAATAGTTTGATTAATAATAATAGGTTTCGAACACCTAATTCTGGTCAATGTAAAAAAATAGTGTAGATCGAACCACTGGATCCATGATAAGAGGTGTTTATAATTAATAAAAAGAGAGATTAAATTTGAATGTATCTGATCAGGAAGACTTATCTTTTGGATTTTAAGTGAGGATTGTGTATACATAAATTTTTTTGATCACGTTTTCAACAAGTAAATAAATTTATCAGTGTTCTAAATTTCATAAAAAATGTTTGATAAATTACATTTGGTATCATATCCAATTTATATGATTTAAAACATTATTGATTGAGTGTTTATTCTTATTTCTGATTATGTTTGATACATTGTATGTTTTTTCAAATAACTGTAATTGTAATGCACATATTATTTTATGATCGATTGTATTTTTGTGTGAGCGTGAATTTTTTATCCTCAATGCCCATGATAATATTGAAATCAAAATAATTCACGCCCCTTTCTACTGATACATGTTTCCAAATAATTCGCGCCTATGATGTTTCTTTTCATCAATCTATTCAACAAAAATAATTTACTCTTTCAATAAAAATACAAAATCAAAATCATTGTGGACTTTCATTTTGTTTTTGCAATCATGAATTTTGGATATGCATTTACGCTGAATTGTTACGAAAATCATATTTGATATTTGATTTTGATTTTGAATTATTCTTCTTCTTTTTTAATATGATTTTTATTTATCTTCAATAATAAATTACAGGTGAATTGTAAAGTTTTTTTTTATTTGATTGTGTTATTAAGTTATTATATGATATTCTGTTTTTTAAATAAATTATCATGCTTAATTGGAAAATATCCTTAAAATATTTAATGTGATGTTATGTTTCCAATTAAATTAACCTATTAGTTATTGATAATACCAAACCTGTTGCAATCTTTTCTCAAGTGATAAAATTTTGGTGATTGTGATTTGGAAATTACTAATAGCATATATTTAATTTACATCTTTATATTTGATTTCAATTTATTAATTTCCCTGCTCTAAATATTGTTAGAATATTTAAGAAACTTAAATGTTTAAATTTTATTGTTTTAAGTTCAAAATATGTGCAGAATGCTCTTTTAATTTATTTTACCAATAAGGATGTTTTTTTATTCATATGTCTGTTGCATCATGTTTTTGAACAAGAAAAAAAATTGATTCCTATTTAATAATTTTCATGAGTACTATAAGTCATTATCTTCAAAGTGAGACCACTTGTTTTGATTCATGAAAAAAATTGTAATTTGAGAAATATTTTTAATCTTTGCATGTGATTGAATGTCCAAAAGGGTGGTTGTGTGTTTGGCTTGATAGTTAAAAGTAAATAGAGTTAATGGAAAACACACTAAGTTAAGGATATGTATGCTCAAAGGAAACTATTTTCTTAATTTTGAGTATGCTCATGGATTAACCCATACGAGATAGTAATTTTGGTTGTAACCTTGGTTTGTACATTCTGTCTAAAGGGAAATGTGCTATAATATTTGCCTCATTTTTATAGCTTGTTTCATTTTGAGCTATATCTTGTCTTGAATTTATCATGATGCATTAACAATGAACTTTTTTTATGAATAATTGTTATGCTTTCATTGAGATCTTGAATGAATCAAACTATCCCAAATGGAAGGACGATTTAATTTTAAGTGAGAGTAATTTTGTGATCAATGCGGGGAGCACACCTAGTAAAAGGAACTTTGACATATACAAAACATTCATTAAACTTATAATTTATGTTTTTTTTTTCTGTCTACTTTTCTATTTTTTCCTTTGTTTTCCTAAAAAAATCCTTTATTGTCTTGATTAATATTATATATATATATATGATTTTATCTCAAAATTAATTTACTTTAAGTGAAGTTGTTTAATAAGCTGAGTACGAGTCTATCAAAATAAATGATTTATCAAGATGAGTAATAGTTTGTTTTTTTAAATGAACTATAAATTCTGAACCTACTACATAAGATTCTTTCTGAAAACCATTGCATCCCAACATTTGAGGCCGATGTTGTGTTATTGCCTTGCAGAGAAATACAATACACCTCTAATATACTACATAATTATTCGTAGAAAAATATTTTTGGTGAGAAAAGCGAATTGAATGTTTCTAGAAACAGGAAAGAAGAAAGAAAGAAGGGAAGCGATAGCCACACCAATATTGTCCGAGTTGGAAGCTTTTAGATTTTGGAATTGGAATAGAATGTGTTTCATTCGATGAAAGAAAAAAGGAAAGGTGATTCCACAAAGCACTGAAGGTACAGGGAAAGATCAAAGTCGGTGAAGCCGGAGATTGAGAGTGAGACAAATACTAATATTTTGCAACCATGGGCCCAATAGAAAAGTCTCTTTTGTTTAGTTGGGAAGGATAAGATCACCACAAATCTTTTTTATCAATGCATTGTCCCACTCTCTGTCCTTTAATTAATTACTCCCACAATTTTGTTTTATAAATATAGAGTATTTATTTTCTCTTTTTTATCTTTTATCATGTCACTTATTATTAGTATTTTTCTTTAATTTAATTATACTATATATTTTTTCATGTCTGATTAACTATCATTATGATTTGGGTAAAAAATGCTACATAAAGAAAGAAAGAAATGGTGATTTGGTCTCCCCCACGTGACGTCTAAGTCCTTGCTGACGTTGTTTGATAATATTTTTTTTTTTTTCTGTTCATTTTAGGTTGGTGGATGTAACGTGCAATAGAATCTCACAAATTCTCACCGGCTACACTGCTTCTGTTTGATGGCTGTAGAGACAATCCCAAACAGAGGTTAGAAAAATAACATCCAGACTTCAACGGTCAAACAGTCTTTGGATTTGTTGCAAGTTCATCAAAAACAAGCACGCACGCAAGCAAGCAATGATTTGTAAATGAAAGAATGACTTGATCAATTGGAGTAGAGGAGCGTTGGTCTATATTTTTTTTGGATATAAAATATTTATTAATTTTATCAAATGATTATTTTTTAAAATAATAATTTAACTAATCATTTTTAATAAAATCTTACTTTTAATGTACGTCTAGATTTAGATATGTTATGAATACTTATATATATATATATATATATATATATATATATATATAAAACACATGTATTATCCACAATTCAAGTATTCCATGAGTTATTTGTTTTAGTGATAGTAATTACTAGTTAGGTGGCACTATTTAGGATCCATTTATTTTAAATTTAAACAAAAATTATTCTAATAAGATTGTATTCGAAATAATAAATATAATTGAAATATATGCTCAAGTTAATTTTAATTATAAATTTTACATTAAATTATGAGTCATGATATATATAGGAGAAATTAATACTATTTTTTTGTTAAATGAATATTAATTAAGGGGTGATAATAGAGAAGATATAAGATTGATTTGATGATAAAAGACAAACAAAAGAAAAGATAGTTTGTGAATTCAAGTTTTCTCAATAATAAAAATTAATAATTAATATTTATCAATAAAAAAAGTGACGATGAATTTGATTATTAAAAAAAAAAGTGACATAACTAGTTCTTTCTTAGAAGAATGAAAGAAGGCACCAAGTTTCTATCTATGCTTTCCCCACAATTTTTTCATAAACAGCCTTGTTTTAGTTGTTTACCTTTGAACCTATACTAGTAGTAATTAAGTGGGCCATTGTTTCATTATTGTATTAAGTTTGCACCTGCGCTTGAGGTGAGAAAAAGCAGTTTATAAATTTATCAAATTTTAAATTTGAATTAGTTATTGGACAGGTGAAATAATAATTTACGGTTTGTTGATTTAAACAATTTATATGAATTGGTGTAGAATAATTTATGTGAATTGAAGCAATAAAGTACCATACATGAAAATGTGAAGCTTGAGCATAATTGGCACAACACGAGTTTGGATTCTTTCCGATTACTAGTTTTTCTAATAGGAGAGAGAAACACACAAAGAGTTTAACAGCAAGTTTTTTGTGTTTTTTTTCTCTTCTACTATAAAATTCCAATAAATGAATAGGATTTTTTTTTCTGCAACAGTCAAAAGGTGTTTGTAGAAAGGTTATAATACAAAATTGGTGAAAACTTGCTATAATGCTACAACTTTTCAACTTTCAATAGAAACTTCACACCCAATATCCAGATTCCTCCAGAGGCATCCCTTGAAACACCAACATAACCAGTATGTCGCCCTCAATGTCTAATTGAACCATTGTATTTAACCCAGCTGTGTGGAGGGAATCTCCATTGCTATTTTTTTTTAATGATACATTCTTCTTGATGCAATTCCAATCCAATCCATTCTAAATGAATTGCTATTACGTTTCAGATTGAATTGAAGGCCATGAACACTCTTGCCAAATCAAAATTTTTAAGATAAATAAATAGTTAGGAGATATAAAGTCAGATTTGGTGATGAAGAAAGAAGGAAGGAGAAAAAAATGTGAGTTTAAATTCTTTTTATAACAAAAATTAATAACTAATATTTGTTAATAAATAAATAATTGAGATCGTTTTATCATTATTCATTAGTATGTTAGTAATAAGTTGACTGAAGGAACTATTTCCAAAAAAAAATAAATTAAAAGATCAATGAGGACAAAATTGAAATAACTATAAACAATAGAAAGCTTAAAATGTTTGAGTACTCGCTTTCCTATTATATTTGTATTTGCAATTCATTGATTTAAGCCCTTTATTTTATTTTATTTTGAGTACTATATTCAAAAGAATTAGTGAGTAAAGAAAATACTTACCGTGTCAAAGGCATATTGGAAAGAGAAAACCTGAAGTGGCAATGAAGGAATAGATAATAATTTCTGGTTTGTGAGAAGGCACATGGGATGAGAAGAGAGGGTGGGAAGAAGATTCTATGTGTTGTTGAATTGTACCGTACATTACATTACTCGGTATTCGCAGCTGAGCTGACTTTCCAAGTTCCTTCCTTAGCAGAGTGATGATAGTGAATCAAATCAATGTACAACGTGTAATTTTCACTTCTTAATTAATAAACACTTCTATTCGCTACCGACCTTTTTAACCATAAAATAAAAACTCAGCGCTGGCATTGCCAAGCAATCTGGTTTCTCTCTCCTCTCTGCTCTGAGCCACAAGCCCACAACTCAAACTGAACGGACACAGGTATGCTCTCGCCGGACACTTCCTCGGTTTCAACTACATCTGTTCATGCCTCTTGCTTTTCTTCTTCTTCTCTCATCTGTTGGATCATTCACCTCAAACTCCCATTTCTCTCTCATTTTCAATTTTCTGGTTTTATTGACGATCCCCACACAGAATACCCGTTGGCCAATCGACCTCTTTACCATTCAATTTCGTCGAGTTTCAGCAACTACTTCCACCTTCTTCTTTTTCTAATTACTAGTTAAAAACCCAAAGAAGAAAAAACTACTTTCTTTTTCATGGTTAAGTCTCTCTTCTGTTACTAGCCAGTCTTGTGCTGAATCGTTGAGTCATGCTTTTTTTTTTTTTTTTTTTATTTTACGGAACAGAGCCTTTCGGTTATGTAGTATAATTTGTATGTTTCCGCAATCTTAAAATACGCGTTACTGCTAGCGTATCCGATCAAAAGTTATTTTCCTCGGGAACCATGACACGAGTAATACAGACTTTTTCATTTTTCCTGTTTTACTCGTCTATTTATTCTTTTATATTTTTTTCCTGTAGTTTCTGGTTACCTTATTAATGTCAGGAGTTACTAGTGGATGATAATTTGAAGTGTATTGAACCTATTGATGTCTATCTATAAATATTGTGAGATTTATTTAAGCTCCCTTGATTGACCATTCAGATTCTAAAATTAACACCACCTCCTTCCACCCAAAAAGAAATCCTAGTTCCATATGTGAGTGAGTTTGCATCTCATGTCTCTGGAGAAGGTGTACAGCTCTCAGGATGTTTTTAATCGTATATTTCTTACATTACATGAATTCATGCGAGAATCTCTTCCGTTGCCTGGATTTTTTTTTTCTTTTTCCTTTGATATATTTTTGAAGTTTGAATTTACTTTTCTTTAGCTCATCTTAATTTTTTTAGATCTTCATCTGTAAACCTGTTCGAACGTATTTCTTTGCTTTGTTTAATCACCGTTAACTGCTCTTAATAATTCTATCTAATTTTATTATGCAGGTTGCGTGTCTTTAAAACATCTGCGAACCGTTGTTGGCACTTGGCAGATAATTATTGCATCTAGCAACTCGTAAAAATGGTAACTATGAGTAATCTGCAAAAATTGTGTCTCTGAATGACCATCAAGTGATCCAGTGCGATTGGAAAGAACCTTCCCAATTACAAGGATTGACTACCTGTTATTCTCATTGATTTTTCTTGGCGGAGTGAATAGTTCTTTTCTAGATGCAAACGTCTCAGAAGTACCGTAGTTCAGCTGGTGTCTATTTCCATCACCAGCCTGTGCAAGGCATTTGCCAAATGTTGCAAAGCAATCTATGCCATGATAGCAGCAGCCAGGGAACAAGTGTTTCATTTGAAACCTGTAAGGAGCAATACTTTACTCTGGAATCATGCCCGGTGCCCACTAATGATTTCATGGATTGTGATGATTCTCCTTCCTATGCCAGTGTATCATCTAAAAGGACTCCATTTTCTCCACAAGGTTCTCAGTCATGCTATTCAGATCACCACCAGTCCTCTGACAACACCTATGGTTCGCCAATAAGTGGCTTGTCTAGTGTTGATGACGGGCATGAACTAAAGCACAAGCTTAGAGAACTGGAGATTTTATTGTTGGCGCCTGAGGAGTTTTGCGGCTGCTGCGTTGTCAAGGGTGGCCTCCATGGATCATCTCAGTTGGCCAAACATAACTGGGATCAGATAGCAGAAAATATTGCACAATTTGACTTGAAAGGAGCCCTCAAGGTATGTGCACAGGCTGTGTCTGATGATGATGTTCCGACAGCAAGAGGCTGGATAGATAATGTATTGGGGAAATTGGTATCAGTCTCTGGTGATCCAATCCAGAGGTTGGGTGCTTACTTGTTGGAGGGGCTTAGAGCAAGGTTGGAATCATCAGGGAATCTCATCTACAAATCCCTTAAGTGTGAACAACCAACAAGCAAAGAACTAATGAGTTACATGCACATTTTGTACCAGATTTGCCCATACTGGAAGTTTGCATACATATCTGCAAATGCTGTCATCCAAGAAGCAATGGCAAATGAGTCAAGGATTCATATAATTGATTTCCAAATTGCGCAGGGCACACAGTGGCATTTACTTATCCAGGCTCTTGCACATAGGCCTGGAGGACCCCCCTCCCTTCGTGTGACTGGTGTTGATGATTCGCAGTCTACTCATGCACGTGGTGGAGGACTTTGGATTGTAGGAGAAAGGCTTTCAGATTTTGCCAGGTCTTGTGGAGTTCCATTTGAATTCTACAGTGCTGCAATATCTGGCTGTGAGGTTGTACGAGGAAATATTGAAATCCGAGCAGGGGAAGCTCTGGCTGTAAACTTTCCTTATGTTTTGCACCACATGCCAGATGAGAGTGTGAGCACCGAAAATCACAGGGATAGATTGTTGAGGTTGGTTAAGAGCTTGTCTCCCAAGGTTGTTACCTTTGTTGAGCAAGAATCCAACACCAACACTTCTCCTTTCTTTCAGAGGTTTGTTGAGACCTTGGATTATTATACTGCAATGTTTGAATCTATAGATGTGGCTTGCCCCAGAGATGATAAGAAGCGGATTAGCGCAGAGCAGCACTGCGTTGCACGAGACATGGTCAACATGATAGCTTGTGAGGGGGTTGAGAGGGTGGAGAGGCATGAACTTTTTGGAAAGTGGAGGTCAAGACTTTCGATGGCTGGATTTAAACAGTGTCAATTGAGTTCTTCAGCGATGGTTGCTACCCAAAATCTCCTAAAGGAGTTCAGTCAAAATTATAGGCTTGAACATAGAGATGGCGCTCTGTATCTTGGCTGGATGAACAGACATATGGCCACCTCTTCTGCTTGGAGATGAAACTGACTGGTTCCAGCGTTTGCCTCCTTTTTGACTTTTAATTGAGCAAGTAGTCTCTCCATAGGACTTGAGATTTACCTCTGTTCTATCATGCATTTTGTAGAATCTCAAAGCTCGTTGTAAATGCTCATACATAAATGAAAGAAAAAGAAACGTGTGGTATGACTTTAGCGTTATTTTCCTGCCCTCTTCCACGGGCTTTAGTTATATTTAACTCGTGATATGAATAGGATACTCGGCTTGTTTCCTCGTTTAGTTCCTTGCAGTGACTGATATGAGAAACCTTACACCACACTACAGATGTTACATTAAGCTCAAGATTTTGGTCTACTACTCTACTATATATTACCCTGTAGTTGTTTCCCGAGTCATAATAGATACATAATTCTACGCAGGCATAAATTTACTTCTGTGAGTTTATTTATTTGCTTTTTAGAAGTAGCCCTTACCTGAACGTATATTGTGTAAGTCGTGAGTTCTCTCAAGAATCTTGTTCTTCTAAAACTTTTAACATTGTTGTCCCTAATTAATGGATATTCACGTTTAAATATTGATTCAAGTGGTAACTGAGTTAATCTTAAGATATAATTAATTCATGTATAATTTGACCCACAGAAGTAATAGCTTCATTATGCATATGAAAATTAGTTTTGAAAAAGGCTAAGATATTTTAGCTCCTAAAGCATATGTGGCAGCAGAACAATATCCTTGATGTCCCGGGCTGAATGCAGAGAGCATAAAGGAAGAGGCTTGGAAGCAAAGGGATCGGTAGAAACAGAGATCAGCGCTGTAACTTCCATCCAAATTTTCAATTAAAACTACCCATTAGCTTATTCTTAAACTAAAGAACAACCACACTATTTCGGATGTGTTTTTATAAATTTTTCTATAAGTATTTTTAAAAGAAATGAACTTAATTTATAGAAATTAACTTATCTATAAAATAATTCATAGAAATTCTCTTGATATAATTTTTCTAATAAATAATTTTTAATTTATGCATAAATTAATTTTAACTTATAAAAAATTATTTTATTTTATTTCTTCTTAGAAGGACTTAACTTATCTAAACAAATGCATACATCAGCCAAAAAAAAAAAAATCTAAACAAGTGCTTAACTTATCTAAGCATGCTCTGAGCCTCTGATTAAGAATCGCAAAGGCAATACAAAGGGTGACCTAAGGTCGTGTTTGGTAGATGAGTAAACACACAACTTTAGGAAAAAGGTGAAGCCACGCCCACGCCTCTAAATCCACAAGAAGGCTTTGATGCTTTAAAACGTGTTGATGTTCCGGGACTCTAAAACGTGTCAAGAAAAAAACACGATTTCATGGATCTGATGGCTGAAATCAAGTGTCTCATGCTGACCATTCGATTAAGGGAGCACCGTCCACTGGTAATAAATACTGTACATCTCATCATTTGCACACGCGCTACAATATTCCGCTGGCCCAATCAAGTGTCCAAATCCTAAAAGCTAAAACCAACACACACAATGACACAACACAATGCAATTTATTTAAGTCTAAGATTGTGACAAATGCATAAGTACGTTTGGGCAGCAACACGTGGCCTAAACAATGAATCCCCAATTGCTGAAAAAATATTCAGCCCAAAAGATTAAATGGTTACAAACCAAGTAATATTTTGCAATTAAGATTTAAAATAAGTGAAATAAATGAACGGAATTGTGAATAATATGAAAAATAAAAAATAATACAGTCCAAAATCGATCAATTATGAGAGAAGAAAATTTTATTTAAATTTTCAAAATTTATTAGAAATAAACTAATTTAGATCCTTTTCAAAGCTTAATTCTGTATTTCTAATAAAACTCAATAAAACAAAATTTGAGTGTGTGAGAACTTCAACAGCAGCGTTATCTATTCAATATTCATACATATAAATAAACCATATAAAAACAAGATTACTTATATTGTATAAATTGTTTGAATTTCTTACTTCAGTTTCTTTTATTAAATTTTCATTTATACACATTTCTTGATTTTTCATATTTTCAAACTCAAATTGAACTTGTATTTTTTTAGTTATTTTTAATTTTTAAAATAAACATAAGTTAAATTTACATTAATTTTGTTAAATTAAAATATTATTTTATTATGTCAATGATAAATTGAGAAAAAAACTTATATATATATATATATTCATATAATATTATTAATAGTATTTTTATTTATTTCTAAATTATATTATATTTTAATCTTTCATGTCTAATTGAGATCCTCTTTTGTTTTTTTCAAGTCATAAATATGTTCTATCTTAGAAAATTAATAAAAATAATATTTAAAAAATCCCTAGATTGTCACAAGACATCTTTTTACAGGATTTTTAATTCTTAATATTTTCAATTCAATTACTTCACGTAATTTTTTTATTAGCTTTTAATTTGTTTCATCTGTATGTTTATTAAATTTTCTTGCTTCCAAACTTTACATATTAAGCGATGACATTGACCATTGACCATTCACGAATCACGGGTATATCAAATGAAACTCTGACATATATTATAATTAAAGTTATTAAAATAAAAAATTGTCACATGATGGCATTTTTTTATGTAATTTTAATTTTAATTCATTTACTTTACTTAACTTTCTTTTATTAACTTTTAATTTGTTTATGTTTAATGAGTTTTCATGCTTCCAAACTTTACACTGTGACACTGTGTTTGGTACTATGTTAACGATCCACCTTAACCGGCCAAACCACATATCTGACAATGTTTAAAGACATAAAAGCTACACACATAGTGCATGTTTGGAGAACACCAACGGATCTCTTTCTTCCTTCCTTTTACGAACGATCGTTGGATGAATCTCGTAAGTTATAATGCATGCTGCCGCAAATCCAACGGAAAAACAAACGTAACCATATACTTTTGGAAACATGGATCAATATTGTTAATGTAAAGAGTAACCAAATACGTATATATTAAGTGATTACATTGATCTTTGACCTTTAGCATATATCAAATTAAACTCTAAAATATATTATATAATTAAAAATATTAAAGGAAAAATTGCCGCATGGCATTTTTTATGCAATTTTTGTATTTTAATAATTTTTCAATTCAATTACTTCATTTAATTTTTTATTAAAATTTAATTTGTTTCACACACACATATATATATATATATATTCATTGACTTTCGTGTTTCTAAACTTTACATATTAAGTGATTACATTGACCATTCTTCACCGGTGATATATCAAAATTAAACTCTAAAATATATTATAGTTAAAAATATTAAAGTAAGAATTGATGCATGCCCTTTTTATGTAATTTTTAACTTTTAGTCAGTTTTTTCAATTCAATGACTTTATTGAATTCTTTTTATTAACATTTAATTTGTTACATGAATATGCTTATGAACGGGTAAATGATTGTAACACCCTGTGTGCACCCAGTGTGTTAACATCATTATAATATCATAATCTCATAAAATAAGCTGCGGAAGCATGTAAGAATCGTATTTCTTGATACATTATGTATAGCATGTAACAAAGACATAATAAAGTATCACAATACAACTATAACTAGCCCTTATTGATCCAGATAAACAAAACTAAGAACCAGGCAGATAACAACCATGTCAATATAGATATGACAGGAGACAGAAACTACCTCACTATGTATACGCCACAGGGAGCTCCAAGCTCACAGATGCTAATCCAAACAATTACCCTGCTTGACTCCACTGGTTTCTCCCCAGGGATCTATCCTCTATTCTACGCACCTGCAACATAAACCCCACACGGGGTGAGATAAAATCTCAGTAAGCCCAGGGTTCTTGGAGGTCTTACCTCCCCCTGGTTCACTATCAAGCATT
>PYAF01002407.1:5484093-5528676 GCA_007407185.1 Glycine tomentella | reverse complement strand
AAGAATAGTTCCTAAAAAAACTCTTATTCAAGGAAAGAGTTTAAATTATTTTATAATATACACATTCTTGTTAAGTTTTCACTAATTATCTTATTTTACATTAAAACATTAAAAAAAATTAAATATATGCCTGTTATAAATTTAAATTCTCACTCTTGAATAAGAGAGTCTTAAGAGTTTATTATTGAATGAGAGTGTTAATAAAATTGCCACTTATTATTAACATACATGATTCATGTCTAACCAAATTTTCATGTCAACATGAAACAAAAACAACCAAGAGTTATTTGGGTGATCAGTGTATAAGTTGGTGAATATGAATTCAAACACGCTATTTGTTTATAAAAATATTTTCCAAAAGTTTAATTAAGAGTTGACTGTAACAACAAAATTTTAATTAAATTCAATGAATAGAAATTAAAGGCATTAATTCGTATTTATCTTGAGGTTCAGATTATGGAGCCACCCTATGCACCTACTCTCAAACGTCTGGGTAAACCAGCTAAAAACTCGGGTCGTCTACAGGCTCCTCGCGCAACAAAATCAAGCATGTAAGATTGATGTATAAGTTGGTTGCATCAATATTCTCTTTGCCAAATGAATTATTATTATTTAGAGGCAATGGTTGGTTTTAAAAAATGGTAGATAAACGTTGTCAACCAGGGGAAGTAGGCTTCGTGCGTGGAAAAAATCAAAACACCTTAACACGGAAGCTTCAGAACGGTGGGCGGGGATAGTTATTAGTTAATTCTTATGATTGGTGTGGAAGATTTCATAATTTCATAATTTAACTTTATTGATTAAGTGTTTAATTTGTCAATAACTTAATAAAACCTATAAAAAGAAATTGTAAGAAATTTCTAATTCCTACCCTCCGCCTGTCCTCATTCTTCCACATCAACAACTCAACCACCAAAAGCCACCAACTCTTATCCTGTTATAAATAAAGTAACCCTCTCAATCCCTCCACTACCTGCTCCATTTTCCAAACTAAAAGCCATTGTTTACATCCCAAGAAACAACGTACGCCACGCTAAACTATTCTTCTGAGTTCTCAAATCCCATTTTTGTGTCCATGGGCAGCAGCATGCTGAGGCTAGTGTTGGGCTTGTCTGTTTTGAGTTGTGTGCTTGTGACATCCTCAGCTCAAACGTGTAGAAACCAAACATTCTCAAACAGGGTGTTTGCCACATGTCGTGATCTTCCACAGTTGACAGCTTACCTGCACTGGACATACGACCAGGCTAGTGGGAGGTTGGAGATAGCATTCAAACACGCTGGAATCACCTCGACCAACAGGTGGGTTGCATGGGCCATCAATCCCAGAAACACCCTCGACCCAGCCATGATTGGGGCCCAGGCCCTGGTGGCTATCCCTCAGTCAAATGGAAGCCCAAGGGCCTATACCTCGTCCATAGCCAGCACCACCACAACGTTGGAAGAGGGAGTTATCAGTTATCCCGTGTCTGCGTTGAGTGCTACGTTTGAGAACAACGAGGTCACCATTTTCGCCACTCTCACACTTCCAAACGGGACCACCTCCTTGGTCCACGTCTGGCAAGATGGCCCTCTCTCTGGAACTACCCCTCAAGAGCATAGCCACGAGACTTCCCACCAAAACTCCAAGGAAATCTTGGATCTTCTCTCTGGTTCCTCCACTCAGGCAACTGGAAATTCACGCCAAAGAAGAAGAAACGTAAGCACCAATTAATCTTTTTTTATGCCTGTCTTCAAAGTTAAAATATAACACACTATGTCTCTCTTTGCTTCATGCTTTCCATCATAACATACATGACACCTTTAATGTTCATCTATAAAAAAATACCTGTTTTCAAATACAAATTTCTATTTTTAAAATTCATTTGACTAGTGGGTATATTTGAAAATGTCTGTCTAGTGAGTTCATTCTGTTTTTTAATTTTTGAGCATTTGAACACAACACTAAAAGAAAACAAGAGGATGATAAAACATCTTTCAGTTGTATTGTTTTGGAAACAATTTTCAAAAAATTTAACTGATTGTTAGGAAGGAGTTTTTATTTATAAGAAAAAGAAAAGATTGATGGAATGAAACAGGCTCCTATAGATTGACAGTGGAGAATATTAATTTCAGACCCATGGAGTGCTAAACGCTGTGAGCTGGGGCATATTGATGCCAACGGGTGCCATAATCGCAAGGTACTTGAAGGTCTTCAAATCTGCAGACCCTGCTTGGTTTTATCTTCACATCACCTGCCAAGCCT
The DNA here is from genome assembly GCA_007407185.1 of Glycine tomentella. Classification (NCBI taxonomy): domain Eukaryota; kingdom Viridiplantae; phylum Streptophyta; class Magnoliopsida; order Fabales; family Fabaceae; genus Glycine; species Glycine tomentella. Next base: position 5,526,434 of record PYAF01002407.1, on the reverse strand, counting down.
CTGCCTACATAGTTGGTGTTTCTGGATTAGGCACCGGTCTCAAACTCGGCAGTGACTCAGAGGGTGTTGAGTATGACACCCACAGAGCACTTGGTATTGTCCTCGTCTGCCTTGGAACTCTTCAGGTACCAGGTGTTCATCTTTTGCTTAATTATATATGAAACCATTTACTCCATGCTTAAGTTATGCCATTTTTCTGTTTTCTTTAGGTGTTTGCGCTGTTCTTGAGGCCCAACAAAGACCATAAGTACAGAGTGTACTGGAATGTCTACCACCACTTGGTCGGATATGCCACCATAATCATCAGTGTCGTCAACGTTTTCAAAGGGTTCGACACCATAGAAAATTACGTAGGGGATCGCTACAATAGCTGGAAGCATGCGTACATTGGTATTATTGGAGCATTGGCTGGCATTGCTGTCTTTTTGGAAGCTTTCACATGGATCATAGTCTTGAAGAGGAGCAAGTCAGAGAACAAGATTCCACACGGAGCAAATGGTGCTAATGGGTATGGTTCTAGGCCACAACAGGTGTAGGATATGATGTGTAGCCAAATAAATATTGGTTTCTTTTGTAATTTTATGCCTTTTTATTCCTATATGTGTGTATTTTATTGTATAATGTTGACGGTATTTAAGGTTACTCCAGCTGCTTAGAGTCTCAGTTTTGAGGTAATTCTTTCATAGGGTTTTAGGTTCTTTTGATCCATACCTTTACTACAGGGTATAACATTGTATTGGTTTCTGTTTGAAGAATATTTGTAATTATTATTAATTATTTTTTACTTTATGTCTTACTTTTCTTACATATCTTCAGTTTCAAATAGAATCTTTTACGTTCTACTGGAGCAACCTTTCTCTTTCTTTCTTCTGCTTGTGGCGAAGCAAAGCAAGCAAATTTGACCATGAATTTGGTATTAAAATACTTCTGAAAACTACCTAATATCTATTGCAGTACTTCAAAATTATTTCCCCAGGAACTTGGACTCGATTTTGAAAAACTAGGTCAGGGATCAAACCATAAGAACTCAGGCTATAATTTGATTGGTTCAACTCACTTTGGTAAAGCGTCAGAAATAACAGAGCAACATAATAAGAAATGGCGAAGCGAAAAATATAAAGATGTAACTGATTCAAACAACTCTTCTGACACAATTTTAATAAAAGTTACTTAAGCTTTAATTATAGTCGTAATAAAGAAAGGTTCAAACGTTAAAGCATACAGCTCAGATTCCTTGAACATGGTACATTTAGGGGCACCATCATTGACCCATCCTCAATTAGAATAGACATGGTCAGACTAAAGCAAAGCATCGAGTTCTTTTATCCAATTTGCCCTCACCATCCACCAAGAAAACTGGATTTTTATAATACTTTCTTCTCTCAACACAATTCTCTTCAAACTTGTCTTTTCTCTGTACCAAACCAATAATTTTGTATTATATAATCATCGGTGTTCATATATTATGAAATGGTAAACCAAACACGGTCCACCCGGAAGCAGAGACGCACGTCAACACGCTTAGTAGATGATTTACTGCTTGTAATTTTCTCATATTTCTGTCAATTTTTTTATTTGTAAGATCATACCAACTACCTAAAAAATACTACCAACTTCAAAAGACTCAGCCATCTAATAATTAAATAACATGAAAATCAAAAAGGAGTTACGGATGAGAAGAAACAGAGCATACTCAAGTTGAAGCAGCAGCTCATAGGCTATACGATGGAATTATTTGAAAGCAAGTTGCATTGTTACCTATATGAGATTTTTGAAGAAAAAAAATAGAAAATAGAATACTAATATTTTGGTAAGGTCACAAGAGAAGTAGAAAAATAATTGACGTCATGAATCCCACAATTCAGAGTATTTTAACAAAAGGGAAATGAATTAACATAAGGCTCATTCAATTTATCCTTGTCGTTGATTAATAGCAGGCTTCTCACACGATTTGGTGCAGAACATCAACAAGGGCATCCTTCAAGAAGGGATTGGAAGCTGCCACTCGTTGAGATGTGATGTCAAAATCTGCACCAGACCTGAAGCAGATGAACCATCAGATTTTGACATACAAATCTTTTAAGCATATGCATAATGAATAAAAAAGACTGCCAATAACGCTTAAATTTCTTCCCACATTGCATGTCCGTCCAACAATATCTACATAAATGCCCACAAGATGAAGGTCCATGCAAGAAATAAAATAGCCTACCTAGCTAACAATTCAAACACTCTAGAACAGCACAACATTATCTTGTTGAAAACAAGGGCATCTAATTAAAGTTACTTACGGATCAAATATAACACCTCCGGCTTCTCTAACGATGACAGCACCACCAACATCCCTGATAAATAGGAAGAGACTGTCAATCTAGGTATATACTATCATATTATCATAAAGCCCACCATTTATGAGGGATGTTAAATTTCCAACCAAGGACCTCAAAGCCAAGTTCAAAGCATACATCCAGCCTTCCACATGCAATTCCGCAAAGGTTTAAAGCACATGAGCCAGTCATTCGAAATCATACTAAAGGCATGGTTATGTCACAACCATATCAAACTTTAGTCCGATTGATTCCAATAGGAAGAAGACCTTGTTTTACCTTGAAAAACAAGCTATTGATCCTATTTGTGCAGGCATCTATTGTTAACTTGTCACGTTTTGTTCCAACCTGCTCTTTCAGAAATTTAAATTAAAAAAAAAAAAGCCTCGATGAATTTCAAATCAATCTTTATTTAAAACATTTACAGTGAAACTGACCCAAGTACTCATGAATGTGCATTGATGAGTTTGGGTCATCCCATCTCAAGATAGTATTCCAGAAAATATAATAATAACTTTTCAAACTGCAGGGCTGGAATTGCACGCAAATAAGTAAAATAGTGCAGGAACAAAAGAGGCAAGTCACTGGGGATGCAATTTTTTTATTTTTGTACAATAGGCAGCAATAAAATTTGAATTTAACACATCATGCAAACTGCCCCTACTCCCACCCCCACACCACTAGGCCGGCACTAGTGGATTACCGGGTATACAATTTAAAGCAAACTTAGCAATGACATTGATGTCACAATCTGCCAAGTGATCATACTTGCAATTAAGATATAATGTGTCTCGCAGAAAAGACAAACTTTAATTTCTATATTACTTTCTTTATATTTTTCTTCAAAAATGTAACGCTTATTACTTGAAGAAAAGGAAAACGTTTAGATTTTGTACCTTCTAGTTTGCACAAGCTCATGAATACACAGTTTTCGAAACGTATATATCAGGCATGTGTTTAGAAGTTGTAATCCTTGAGAGGCATGTAGCAAAATAAAACATAATCAGAGCATGCTTCCTAAGTACATAAAAAAACTGAGTACACAGAATTTATAAATAAAAAAATGATCAAGTTACAAATATACAAGATTTGAGCATCTTTGCCGTGTGACTTTTATGAGTATACTAATTATTTTTTAAATCAGGGACTCTTCCTCACAGAGGGTTGCTACTTCACCATTACATGGATATTTGCCATTGATACTCCGGAGCAACTTATTGTCGCAACTTAATGTTTCACTAATGCACAATAAGGGGAGGGAGTGGAATAGAATACATTACATTCATCCAAAGAAAAACATAAATGAACAACTTTTAAACATAATCAACTCTAACAGACAACAGACATGACATACCTCAGTAACAAGAAGAGCGCTCATTAGTTCAGTTTGTGATGATACTGCAAAATTTCAAGGGATATCCATGAGGTGACCAAACTCAATAGACAATAACAATCAAAAGACAGAGAACAAAAGACCCACATTTTATAGGGTTCTCATTCAGAAAAGCACCTTTTCCAAGAATTCCAGTAAAAAGCTACACGTGGCAATTTAAAACTTCAGTTTGCATACTAAGATAAGCAAGGGAGGAAAATAAATCAAAATAATCCAGTCTCCATACCAATATTACTAATAGAAAACTAAATTATACACTGTCATAATCCTAAATTAATTACTTCAATGTCTGTAGTCCTAAACAAACCATTACAATTACTCAAGGTCGCTGAAAATAATGTTGATAAAAGAAGAGAACAAATCAATTGAACACTTTCGCAACAATCTGAATTTGCATGGTAACCAAAAATAATTAAAAAGTCAGGGAATTTGGAATAGTTTTCGGGTTACCCAGTCATGCAAAAGGAAAGATTCTCACCTCATTAATTATTGGATTGTAAACATCGCCAACTGTAGGAATTTTCTCAATAGTAAGACCGATGGAGACACAAACAAGGGGGAACCTAAGAAAGCAGACCTATAGTCAATTCATGAAAAAGTGAATGTATGAATGAAAACATGAGATGGATATTTAATTTACCCATGCACAAAATTAGTAGTTCCATCAAGAGGATCAACTATCCATGTGGGTTTATCTGTAAGTTCTGCATTGCCACCAGCAGCTGTGGTTTCTTCCCCCAATGAACTAATAACAAAACCAACTTAAAATGGCATCGACTGCAGATGCGAGGAATTCGGAGAGCGAATCTGTGTTTGTGTGCAATGAAAACCAAACGATTATTATACGTAAAAAAACATTATTGAAATGAAATGATTGGATCCTACCATTATCACCCATTTTTTCTCCTTAGCAAACCGCAATCAGAGTGAGAAGAACTTAAAGTGCACCCTGCTCTCACTTCAATCAGAAGCTAACTTCACTATACAACACGGTGTGGAGTTCTATTTCCTTTAGGAATTTATTTTATTTTATACAAACCCAAATTTGCCCCTGAAATTTGTTCCACTAGTCGAGTTCACTTTTATTAATTTAATTAAGGAACGGTGGATGGAGTACTTGTCTTTTAAACACATTATTAACATTTAAATCAGCTTCTTGTGTTTAGCAGTCACTTTTGTTTTATTTTCCACAAGGCTTCCTTAAACCTTAAGCAAAGAAAGAACTAAAGACATGGAGCTATAGCCTATTGGAGTCCTTGGAATATGCGGAGACAAAGATGCTTGCGCATTACTTTGGTTCGGTACTGTCAGTCTGTCACTGATTGATAGACTTTAAGTTTTAACAATATTACATGTCTCACTAGTACATGTCCTTCCCCGACCCCTTTCTCTCTTATCTACTCTCTACTCCATGCGTGGTTAAATTTGACTTAATAATTAAAAAAGGACGAAAAAAAAAAGAAAAGGAAGAAAAATCATGGTTTTAAATCATTCAACCAATATTTCTAATAAACCTCATAAATTAATATTTTTCGAAAGAAAAAAAGAAAATCATCCTGTGGCCGGGTTCGTTCGGAAATATATTGAGAGTATAATGCTTCCGGTATATACCAAACTAAAAACAACACAAATCTCCCTCCCTTTTCCTCTCTCACGAAGCTTCCTGTCAGCCACACAACGCAAATCAAGAAGGAAATCCCTTTTTTAATTTTTTTTTTTTTTTTTTACAAATGGAACAAAAATGGCATTTCGTGAATTCCTTGGATTGCCAATTATATAATCCACATTTCATTGGAAACCCTTTTTGAAGACATAGGAAGGTGCCTTTGATTTTTCCTTTTTTTTCTTAATCCTTCAAACTCTTTTTGTCAAATGACTGAACTAAGATAATTTAATCTTAATTACTCTATCCTTTGTGTCTTTAATTTTCCACCTTCCTTGCTTTAACATTAGTATATTCTAATAAGAGTATTTTATTTAATTGATTTTTTCCTCTTCTCACTTTTCTAAATAGTCAAATGAATAAAGAGAAAATTAGACATTTATTTTTCTCCATTTTGTTTTCTTTCTCTCTCACACTAAATAATATAAAGACTATTTACTTTCTTTTTTTTATTTTCTTTCTCGTTATTTTGTTGTCTATTACCAAACAAAAACAGTTTTAGTTGAGTAAAAGAATATGATTTTTTTTAATATAGTTAAGACAAAAAATGAAAGTGCCGCTTTATTTTGTCTCTCAATCCAAATGGTAGATTGGTAGGACCGGAAGTCTAGAACCTATTGTTTCAACCGAATGAAACAAAATATCAATTTTTACTCACCCAAAAAAAAAGATCGAATGAAACAAAAAATTTATCCATTTAGGGACCCGAGCCAGGAATTCTATCAAAAGTTCTTGACAGACAAGGTGCGTAAAAAAGAAGATTCGAATTCTCTCAAGTCGCAATGTTAAATAAGAATATGAAAAACATGTCACAAGAAAAAAACACAAACTAATTAGAGTTTAATTTTTATATATTGTAATATAAAAAAAATTATACTAACAATCAATCAAAAGTCATCATTAATATATTTTTTAAATTAATTATTATAAAAATCAATAAAATTATCATATATTATATAATAATTTTAGTAAATAGCAATGTAAATACACATTACATTGTCAGTATATAAATTATTTAATCAAAATGACGTATTAAGCATTTTTCATTGTTTCGATATTTTGCCGGTTTTTACCCGTTCTTTGACCAGCTCTTCTCCAGGTTCATTATATGGTTTATTTGAGCCAAACACTTAACTAGTTCACCGATTTTCTAGTCCAACTGACCAATTTAGTATATTTTTCAGAACACGGGTAAAAATTAAAACACACTAGCCATGTTAGCCATCATGAAGAAGTAATAGAACAAATTTGACATACAAATTCTAGATCGTAAGAATATAACTTGGCATCGTATAATTTATAAACTAACTACTAGGCAAGCAAAGCTTTCTAACACCATGAAAGCCGAATATTGCCACTGCATGTAGCTCTTTTCAGCAATTTATTCATCTAGGAATTACAGAACCGAAATGAAAATTCAGAAAGGAAAACACTGAAATTTGTGTTGAATGTTAGTCTCATCTTGATGAAGATTAAAAGAACTATAACAATAGACAATTAAATAAGGTAAAATGCCACAATGCAACTTGCTACTTGACACAAACTGAAGCTCAAGCGAGGTCCCTAGGTTCAAGAGCAGCAATTTCTTTCATAACTTGAGCTTTATCAGCTTCGAACTGTTCATCCTCTGCACAATCCCAGTAAATAGGAGATCATAAGAACATAATACCAGAAAAAAAGCAAGTACAAATTCATAAGAAATAGCATCACCTCCTTACCTTTCTCGATTTTTAAGTCACCCAAAAGTCTAAGAAGCTTGCTTCTGTTTGCAACAAATATGCTGATGATATCAGCAGGTTTCTTTTGGTTAGCAGCAAACAACTGCATGACAAGATTAAATCAATATAAAGAAGAAAAACTCGGGATGTCAAAGGTTAAGAATAACATTTTAAAATGTGGGCCATCATGTAACTATAATACCTTGAAAACATGAAATGCTTCTATCTGTATGCTCTTGCTTGACTCCTGCAGAAAAATATCAGCAATGACCCATTAAATGCTTGTATAAACATAACTCTAACTTCTGAATTTTCTATTCAACATTAAAATGTATGCTCATCAGAAACTCAACATTGAACATATCAGTGTTCAGCAATTACGTATGTTTAGACAGGGGTGGAACAGTAACAAGGAGCGTAAGTATTTTAACAAAGCTAATACATTTTCCGGCACAAAAAGAGCAACTGAATAGTTCAACATTATCAAAGTTCATATAATTTTTTCCCCTTATTTTTAGTTTGTGTGGGGGAGGACACAAGAAAGGCAGGTGAGAAGACATGTCATGAATTTTTACAGAAAGGATCATACTCGTAGAAGATTCATTAAAATCCTTAAGTTGTCTCGTGAGCTGACATATCTTGTCATTACGGCTGAATTTGAGCGATCAAGTAACATATCTCCCAGCAACTGTAAAAAACGGGACCAAAAACCAATCACCAAATATACATGCATTAATTCAACTATAGAACTATAATAAAAGTAGCAATAATAATGCATTGACATATTATTGCAAAGACTAATGATCCTAAATTCAGCAGGGGAAAAAACAAAACAAGAAAATAATTGCTATAGCAAGGTAATTGTTGACTGCTTGGGACGGCTTGTTTATTTTTAAGTCAAATGAATCCAAATCTACTTTAAACAAACAAGCAAAGAATTATGAAAACATATTCAAGAGGATAACCTCCGAAGCCCAGACTTCCCATTCTTGCGTCATCCAATAATCTAACAGTTGAGATAAATACCAAAACTTAAATCATACCTTGACAGCTTGGCGCCTTGTAATATAATTGGAAGATTCCAACAGTTTAGAGTTATATTCATCAAAAAACTGAAAGGAAAAACAATGAGTAATAGACGGTAACCAACTATAATGAGATAAACCAATACAACATAAAGCACTACAAGATAAACTGATAGGCTCACTAATTAAAATATGCAACTAACAGAAAGTATCACCCCCCCCCCCCCTTTCCTCCTCCTCCTCCTCCTCCTCACACACACAAAAAAAAAAAAAAGTTAAAAAGCGATTGTTTTAGATGAGTAAACATACTTGAGTGGATAATAATCATTAAAAAATGTGATTATGCATCCACAGCTGTATTAAATAGAAAATGTGCCCATCCACCTTATCCTGGAAAAAAGTTATATTCCACCATATTTTAAGAATTGTTTTTTCTAACAGCAAGTTTGGTACAACTTAAATTTGAAGAAATAATCACTTAATTTTCAAAATCCCTCTAAGAAAACTAACAAAATAACCAATGATTTCTACAAAATAAGTTGAATCAAACACGCATTAAGTGCAATGTTTCAATCTATGAAAGTAAAGAAACAAAAAGAGATAGATCTATTTACAAAATATCAACTAATAAGAATGGGAAGATTAAAATAAAAGTCAGAACTATATATGATAAAATTATCTTTTTCAATACATCATTTATATCAGATAACCAGAGGTCCAGAATAAGAGTTACCACACAACAAAAATCATAATCTAAATGGGCCCCCATTACCAAGCTACATACTAATTATTACCATAAAAACCTTCACAAATCAAACATAACACCCATGCTAAGAATATGACGAAAAGTGGCATCTCAATAGACAAGTGTCAGAACTAAAATAACATCTATTTTCCATATAATTTGAGAGGGGAAGGGGAACCTACCCATTCATAGTTCTTGGAAAGGAAATCAGCTACAGTAGATTTATGCCTTGTCATCAGCTCCTGCAACAATAAGACATGATATAACTTTCAACTTTCCCTAAAAAATGGGCATGGTACCAAAAAAAAAATATACCTTAAAAGTTGCTGCAGCATCTGCAGCTATGTCAAAATTTGGAAGCTGAATGTAGTCAAAAAACTTCTTCATATGAGGTGAGTCCAGAACATATCTGATATAAAGCCAATAATTACAGCATCACAACTCACAACTCACAAAAGTCATACTAGAAAGAAAGATCATACCTAGGCTGTCTTTTATTCTACTACATATATCTATGCTTCAGTTTTTATATGAGCTACCTACACTGTACCCTACTCATGTGGCAATTAACATATATCTCGAAAAGGGGCAACTTTATGGAAGTATTGGAACCAATAGCACCAGCAATGTATGACTTCAAGATATAAAACTACTCTAACATGGCCTAAAACCATGACCAAAATGATTGTGTTTCCACCTTTCCACATTCTGCTTTAAATTTGAAATTAAAAAAAAAAAAAAAAAGCAAAAAAAAAAAAACAAAAAATTGAATTGATTTGGTCGTTCCCCCTTACTTTGCAACAATCTGGTGTCTTATGCACTCCCTCAACATTGCACCGTAGTGTAAAGCCATGTCTGTGTTTTCATATCTACAAAAAGAAACAATGTTCAATCAATAGCATACTAGAATCAACCCGAGGGAAAGCATAATTTCACAAAGAGCACAACAATATACAGAAGTCACATTCACATGGTAAGATATGAACACACAATCAACATCAGCAACACCTTTAACCCAAGCTAATTGGAATCGGTGATATATGAACCTAATAATAGATACGAGGAGGTTGAAAAGAAAAAAAAAAAGTGGAGGAAAAGGGGAAGGAAAAGGAAAAATAAGATAAAAGAAAAGAAAATACGATGAAAGAAAAGAAGGAGAAAAAGAGGGGGGAGATGAAGAGAAAAAAGACTAGAAAGAGACTATCTAGAACATAGACATAACAACGGGTCTAACCCTCCACCAAACTTATAGTTTTTCTTAATTTCATTCTAAGACACACCATCCGTCAATCTATATCTCACTCCATTAAGTCTTATTTAACTACCTTTCTTGGGTAAGTTTCGATCTACCTCTACCTTTTTTTGTGTCGAGTTCTTAGTAACAAACTTTTGTTCTTACTGGAGCATTCAGGGACCTTCTCATTATGTGTCCAAATCACCTCAATCTATGTTCTCTCATCTTTTCACTCACTGATACTACTGTTACCTTTCGTCGAATATCTTCATTTCTTATCTTATTCATCTTCGTATAACCACACATTCACCTTAACATCCTAATTTTTGCTATTCCTTTTATGCTCATGTTGCTTATGTGCTTGCCAACATTCAGCTCTATATAATATTGCAGGTCTTACAATATTCTGTAGAATTTTCCTTGTAGCTTAAGGGGAATTTTGTGATCATATAAAAACCTAGATGCACTCTGTCATTTAATCCATCCTACTCTGATTCTATGATTTATATCCTCATCAATTTCTCCACTTTTTTGCAAAATTGATCCAAGGTATCTAAAAGCATTTTTCTTTGGTAACTCTGATATGAACACACAATATGACAATAAAAAGTAGCAATGAAAAACAATTGACTAGAATTCAGACATTAGAAAATGAAATTTAGATTTGGTCCAAAATGTTGGTGCTTACCCAGATACCAAGACATCCATAAGATCCAAATTAGTCTCCAAGTAATCAGAGGAGATGAGCTTGGACTGAACCTGCTGCCTCTGTAAATTTGCAACAATCTGAGTGGCATCTTTTCTAGCCTGCAAAAATCGCATCGCAGCATCAACACAAAACAAACACGAGCCACGCGATTAAAAAATTAAAAAAAATGCCATGTTTGTGTTAATGAATTGCCTCCAAGTTGAGTTTGGGAAGACATAGGATAAGGAGGCGCAAGGTGTTGTCCTTGAAGAATTCCTGAGTGAGCTGCGCACAAGCTTCGGGGACGGGTTCGGATTCACTGTTTCCATAGAGGATCGACTTTAAGTCCCTGAGGTTTTTGCTCAAGTCGGCCATCTTATCGTCATCTCGGTTGGTGAGACGGAGAAGATCTCGCGTTTGTTTGACGATATCGGAAGGAGTGCGGGGCTTGGACTTGAAGAGGCTCTTCATGCTGGGGGAATCCGGAGGGGAATATACCACCGCCTCCGATGAAGAGCCCCTCCGAAGCCCCTTCGGTTTCGACGCGCACACTCCTATCTCCGCTACTTTAAGGGTATCCGATTCCAATATTCAATTTCAATATTCCGCCTCTCATCAATTTATTCACGCCATTCTCATTTTTCTCCTACCTTTCTTTCTTTCCCCAACGTCTGTCTGTCTCTCGATATTTCCGTCCCTTGCCGATTTCAACAACCAAAAATCTCAATGCAAAATTAAAGGCATTAATATGTTGTTGCCTAGTCTTATTTATCTATTTTATTTATTATTTCACTCTTGACGAGGGTTATAAATTTCGGCCCGATTAAGATAGTAGGTTATTAGATTAGTGGTCCAATTGATAAGTTAATAATTAGTTTGATTTGATTTAGTTTATATTAAAAAATTTAAAATTATATTATATATAATTAATATTATTTAATTAAAAAAATCATCCATAATTTTATATTTAAAAATTTAAAATAATAATTAAAGTAATAAAATTGATAATACAACTAAAGTGTATTGATAATAAAAAAAAATGTAAATAACAATTATCTAAATTAAAACACAAGTCAAGTTTTTAATAAACAAAATGAGTCAAAAACCCATTTTAAAATGTAAAATGAAAACTACAAAATGCAATAAAAGGAGTCCAGAAAGTAAAATTGTGGATATGGTCCATATTAGGTCCAAATAAGGAAAAATCCTACCCACTATATATTCTTATGCGCCTTTTTCATCATCATAATCATAATCATCATCATCGTCATCACCACCATCAACCGCCACCACCTCTCTCATCGTTGTCATCAAATGTCACTCTCATCATCATCATGACGATCATCATCGTTGTTGTCACTGCCACCACCATCGATGACAATAACTACAACGATCATGACGATAAATGTGATGGTAGTAATAACAACTATAACGATAATCATGTCAAAGGAGGTGATGACCCTCATGATAATGATGATGAATTAACGATAATTAAGATATGAAAAATGCTAACAGTACTGTATCTAACATTCTTTTTAAGACTCTCTAGGATTAAATATAATTATTGAAAATCACAAATTTTAATAGATTTTTTTTCTCATTCAATAATTTTCCTCCCAATTTTTATTAAATGAGAGCCAAAATCCACCAGAATTGATAATTTCAAAAAGAAATTAATCAATTATAAAGAAAATCTTCAAGAGAGAGAGACTAACATTGCTTTTAAGATCTTTTAGAGATTTCTTTAATAAAAATTTTAGAGATTTAATTGTTATATTAAATTTTAATTTTTGAATATTTTAATGATATTATAATAATTATTATTAATTATTCTCGTATAAGAATTGAAAAATAAGTTATATATATATATATATATATATATATATATATATGATTATTTGGTAATTTTGGATGACCCTCCTCTCGGTGGTGGAGGCGCTGCATTCTGATGCAAGGTGAGTACTTTGTAGTTTTTCTGTTTTTTAGCGTTTTGCCCCATTGTGTTAGTAAAAAATTTAAAATATATATATGGAATATTTCTTTTTATACATTATAATTATAGCTATAAGATCTAAATTAAAAGTTTAACTTATTCTTTTTATTAAAAAATTATAGGATAATTAGAATTTCATTCATGTTTATAAGTGTACAAGATATATATATATATATATAATATAAGAATAATGAATTTTAAATTATTTATTACTTTGATTTTAATAAATTTATAATTTAAATTTAAATATATCTATAACTTTAATTTAATTATAAAAACTTATAATTAATTATTCTAACATATCAATAGTTTAACATTTACTGCGTTCAATATACATATTCTTGAGAAAAATTAATAATTTTAGATCAATTTAATAATTTAAACTAAATTAATCAAATTCTTTAAATTGCGTGAGTTAGATAATTATATCTTATGATAAAAGTCAGAGAAAATATATGAGAATATATTTTATATAACATGCATATTATAATTTTTTTTATCCCACGTGTTATCATAATAATAATTTTATTATTATAAAAGAATGTGAAGGGATCAATTAAGTTTATATTTGACAAAATTAGTTGAAATCTTATTTTTTTTTCTGAACCGCTAAATGAGTATTTTAGTTAATAAAAAAAATTAGAAATTATCTGAAATGTGTTTGTGAAATATAATCTAAATTGTGAATTTGAAATTATGATGAAATCAAAATAAATTTAATCATTACGTTTCTTTCTTTCATAATAATAACTCTTCTATTTTCATCAATCATATCTTTCTACCTAAAAAATCCAAAAATAAAATCAGCGCGAAATTCGCAGCCACTCTCAAAGGTGAAATAGGCACGTACGTTACAATGGACAAGAGAAAAACCAAATAAAAACAAAAACGATTAAATGCATTACAAAACCGATTTAATCAACCATCCTTCTTGCCTACTTTTATCGGTTTAATTTTCTACTTAAACAGTAAAAAAAAAAAAACGCCTCCCCCCACTGAAATATGCATCGCAAATTTTCCAGAAAATCGTAATGCCAAGGTAGGAAGATTGGTTCACGCATAACATAACCAATAAAGTAAATTAAGATAAAGAGCCCATTCTGATTTACTTAACATAACCTTTTATTGGTTAAAATAATAATAGAGAGAAGATAAGACAAAAGAGACTAAGCATGAAGAGGGGTAAAGGAGGTAAGGTTTCTGTAATGCTCCCGGGCCCACGCCTTCTCATACACAATTGCTTGGTAATTGTTGGAATCGCTGGCGGTGAGGGTGAGGCGGTAGTTGGTGCCTGCTACTACCTGATAGTCGCCGTTGATAACCTTCACCAACTTTAGCTTCTCGCCGGATCGCTTATCGTACTCCGTCACGGCGAAATTCGCGATCTCCGTCACGTGAGGATCGTTAATGTTTTTGATGGGGTTCCATCCGCCGGGTATAGCGTCATTCCTACTAACCGCACATGCCAAGAGAAGAACAAAGACCAGAATAAGACATTTGTGATTCATCCTGAAACGGTGGTAACTGGTAAATAGCAGTAACTGTCCTCTTTTTTCCTCCTTAACTTTGTCACGAGAGAGAGATGAATTTTGCATGGGGTAACCAATTTATACCTTGATTTCGGATCTCAGTGGATGGGCTTGGGCTTGGGCCACAAACATTTATACGCATGTTGAGAGTATTCACTGTGGGTGGGGAGTTTTCTTTTTCTCCCCCTAAGAAAATAATCATTTTTGTTTTTCTAAAAAAACAGTAATTATTTATTCATTATTAAATTAACCTAACTATATACTGATTTCTTTAAAATATTTTTTTATAAAACTGTAAAAAATAATAATTAAATTGATCAAAGCATAATTTTTAGTCTGATCAAATACAAAACGATCAAGTGTGAGTCAAATTAGCCTAAAATTTTGGTAAATGTTAAATTAATTATTAAAACTATTGAATATTTTTAAATTTAAACAAATAATATTTATTAAACATATATTAAAATTGTAAGTTACAACAATTAGTTTTAAAAACTTCCAGTAAAAACTTAGTTTTAAATACTTTAGTTTATAAATTACTTGAAAGTTGAAACTAAAACTATTGCTTTCATACTCTAATTGATAAATTTTATAAAATAAAATGTATATCAACATCAATGGGAAGAATTCAAAAACTAAAATAGGAATTGATTGAGAAGGTTGGAATATTCATATATAAAAAAGAAGGTTAGGGTATTGACTCTATTTTTTTATACGTGAATTAGGGTATTAGCTCTATTGAGTGTTGGTTGGGAGTTTTTCCCCCCCTAAGAAAACAAACATTTTTTTTATAAAGTTAAAAAATAAAGTAATGTTTCTTTAATATTTAACATAGTAATTTCAAATTTATTTATTTTAATATAGTTAATATTTTACTATAATTTATTTAAAAATACACGTAAATAAATTTAAATTAAAAGCAGACATATCCTGTATTTAACGAAAATTAAAAGAATCAAAACTAACATACTAACATTTTGCTTTTAAAAAAAAATCATTCTTCTCCACTAATGTAATAATTAGGCATAATTTTTCTATTATTTTGTTAATCCACATACAGAAAAGAAGTACCATGTAAAAAATATAGTAACAAAACAAACAAATAATTTATTTATACCAATTTTCAACTTTTTTTATAATTAATCTGCTACTAAAATTAAGAAAAATTACAATTTTTTTTGGTGAATTACAAAATGAAAGGAGGCTAAAAGCCTGTAGGGAAAGAAACCTGATCTTTGTCAGTTCTTAAAGCATACCAGATATAACTTGGATTACAATGACCATTCAAAAATATAATCAAGATTTATAGAATCCATTTGAACTGTTAGAATTTGACCGACTTTAGGTGTGGTGTACTTTTTGTTTGAACTATATATACATTTTTATAAATAAATTGATCGAGATTAATCATTGTATTATTATAAACTTTTTTTCACAATAATTATGGTGGAGAAAATGTCAATTCAAATAGAATGAATTTAAAATGATGTTACTACAAAGATCATGTTTATAAATTCTCTCCTGGGTGCACGCTTGTATATAACCTAAAAACTTTAAAATTATAGACAATTTCGCACGGAAACTGATTAATTAGCAACAATATCCCCAATCCGTTTTTCCTTCAATAATTTGAGGAAGAAAAGATTACAACGGAAATTGATAAAATCTTTTCCACCAGTAAATGAGGACATTTCTATCTCCTCCTTTTTTGCCTATTGATATCTATATATACTAGGTATCCACAATTGCTATGTTTTTATTTATAGGATAAGAAGGAAGGTTGTGCGAACTGTTAATGATAGACAACAGTAGGAATTTGTAAAGCATGCAAGGTGGAATTTGGAGAAGAAATCAATTTCTCAACCAAGGAGAGTTTATGTTTGGCATCCACTGAATATAGTCATCTGTTCCAAAAACAACAGCTCCTGCAACACCAAAACTTAAACGTTAGGAGTTAGGACCCTTTTTCAATCAGATTGATGTTCTCTAAACAAATATCTGCCAGATTATAGACTATAAATTAACTACCTAGAGTTGGCATCAGAATTGAGAGCACAGCTATCCCTGCAATTTTAAGTGGTAAACCAATTTTGAGTCTAGGATTTCAATATGGCCAGTGGCAAATCCCACTACATTTGATGGAGTTGAAGTTGGAAGCAAGAAAGCAAAATCAGTTGCCACTGCTCCGGGTACCATAAGAAGAGGATGAACATGCATGGTCTTGGCTATGTGATATATATAGAAGTGGGATTAGAAGTGTGGAAGTGGCATCATTAGATGTGATGAACTCTGTAATAATGCTACTAATTAGACTAACAGCAGGAGCAATGGCCCAGTAGGGTGCGTCTTCCAAGAAATCTAAGGCTCTGGAAAGCACGTCTGCTAGGCCTCTAGATTGGACTCCATCAGCTAAAGCAAACCCTGCTCCAAGAAGCAAAATAAGGTTCCAAGGTAACTTCTTGCATTCATTCCAATCCATTAGCTTCTCCCCCTCTTCTTTCGGTGTTTGGGATTATGAACAATAACACAGCCACCATAACCTGCATTATATAAAAAGATCAATTCTTGCTCTGATTGGAGACAGTTTGGTTGGATCCAATCTATTCTTTGAAATAAACAACATCCAATCTATTCTTTGAAATAAACAACTCGCACACACTCCCTTTCCTAATCATAAGACCTCAAAGGGGATGCAATACTCACACTGACACTTCCATCACCAACAAGATGACAACTACGTACAAAATCTTCAACAAACACATGTTTTCATATTATACTTTGTATGCATCATTCTCTGCTGCAACAAATATATGTTTATGTTATAGATTTTATACGCGGTTATACAACAAAAATGTATTTTGTTGGAAGGGTATTTTTGGAAATTTCAAAAAACTACCCATGTGGGTAGTGTGAACAACTTTGATAGTGTTAATAGTAGTACTCCAGGAATATCTTAAAGTGCTTTTTCTAAACCAGTCCAAATACATTTTAGAAAAATAGAAAAAGTAACTTGAGAAATATGCGTAACCTAACGCAAGAATCACGACGAGCCAGAACGCCAAACTTTTACACCAGAAAGATACATGATTTCTAGAAATTGAAAAAGCCTTTCGATTATTTAGAGAAATTGATTTTGCCAGATTTTGCATGTCTTCACTAGTTCTACTTCACATGATTCCCACCGTCTAGTCTAGTTAATTAAACTAGACGCAATTGGCTTGGAAAAGTAAAATACCCTCCTTTTACAATATGATTGGTTTACATAGAGAGAAAACAGTCATAAGAAAGAAAGAAAAAAGTAGAAAACTATCTAATTTCTCAAGTAATTTGATAGAAGAGAAAATAAAAATATTAATTTTGTCTAATTTAATTATATAGGAAGTAAAAAAAAGTAAGAAAAAAATATACAAAATAGCATAAACATCTTTAAATAAAAAAGATATATAATAATAATCTTGGAATAAAATAAATAAATAAATATATAAAACAATATAGTGATGCATTATTTTCATTCATTTTTCTCAAAGCAAAAGAAATATAACTTATAAAGGCTTAATTATATTTTTATTTTTAAATATTTCAATTGTGAAATTTTAATCTCCCAAAATTCATATTCATGTATTTATAACAAGAGAGTTCTTATAAAACTAGAACATTAAGTTAGGATTCCTAGAGAATTTTGTAATAATAGCGTTAATTATATTATTGTTATTTTAGAAAAGAAAAGAAAAGAAAAACAAAGCAAGATGAAACCAAATAAGCACGAGGGAAGGACAGTAATATTATTTATTTCATTTTAATTACAAAATACTTCTAGTATAAATTTAGAAAATTCCTCGGGGAAAAATAAATTAAAAACTTACTTGAAATGGACATACTCCAGTAGGAAAATAAAGTAAAAAATGTGGAACCGGTTGGTGGAAACGCGTGTTACAGTACAGGTTTGCAGCTGGTAGTAGTGACACGCAGACACAGTCTCGATTTCTCCAGACGAAAACCCTAGGAAATGAAAATATGCAAGAAGAAGTGAATAATCAATCAATCAATAAATCCCGTGGAATTGGATGCATGCAAATGGCAAATCTTCCTGTGGAAGTTGTCACCGAAATCCTGTCCCGTCTACCGGTGAAGTCCGTTATCCGGCTGAGGTCCACCTGCAAGTGGTGGCGCTCCATCATCGACACCAGGCACTTCATCCTCTCCCACCTCAACAAATCCCACACCAGTCTCATTCTCCGGCACCGCTCCCAGCTCTACTCCTTGGACCTCAAATCCCTCGACCCCAAACCCAATCCCTTGGAACTTAGCCACCCCCTTATGTGCTACAGCAACAGCATCAAGGTCCTCGGCTCCTCCAACGGCCTCCTCTGCATCTCCAATGTCGCCGACGACATCGCCCTCTGGAACCCTTTCCTCCGCAAGCACCGTATTCTCCCCTCCGACCGCTTTCACCGCCCCGAATCCTCCCTCTTCGCCGCCCGCGTCTACGGCTTCGGCCACCACCCCGCCTCCAATGACTACAAGCTCCTCAGCATTACCTACTTCGTCGATCTCCACAAACGCACCTTCGATTCCCAGGTCCAGCTCTACACCCTCAAATCCGACTCCTGGAAGAACCTCCCCTCCATGCCCTACGCCCTCTGCTGCGCTCGCACCATGGGCGTCTTCGTCGCCGGCTCCCTCCACTGGCTCGTCACCCGAAAACTCCAACCTGACGAGCCCGATCTCATCGTCGCCTTCGACCTCACAAGCGACACCTTCTACGAAGTGCCGCTCCCTGTAACCGTCAACGGAAATTTCGACATGCAGGTTGCTTTATTAGGAGGCTGTCTCTGCTTCGTGGAGCATAGGGGATCTGGATTTCATGTCTGGGTCATGAGAGTGTACGGATCTAGAGATTCTTGGGAGAAACTTTTTTCATTAACAGAGAACCACCACCATGAGATGGGACCGGGAAAATTGAAATATTTGAGGCCTTTGGCTTTGGATGATGGGGACAGGGTTTTGTTCGAACACAACCGTAGCAAGCTCTGTTGGTATGACCTTAAAACTGGTGATGTGAGTTGCGTTAAATTACCTTCTGGAATTGGAAACACAATTGAAGGAACGGTTTGTGTACAAAGCCTTGTCCCGCCAACTTTACTGAGCCTGCGTGATGAGAGCCAGGAGAAAAATAGGAAGAAAAGGTACCAATGCGATGCTGACTGTTTGTTTTTCTCTTTCTCTGTTGTCAACGATGTTGTTGCCTAGCATAGCCGTACTGAAAAATAATAATAATTTTGATTTTATTATACTGTGTGGCTCTGGGTCTGTCTAGTTGTGAGTTGACCATAAGTTTGAGTCAAGTCCACCCCTCTATTGACAAGTGAAATGATTGATAAAGTCAAGGTTTAGTGTCAGATTAGATGTTGATGTTGATGACTAGCTAGGGGTACCTTTCCTTCTCCAAGTCAATGCAAGTCAATGCAAGTCAATGTAGGCTGTCTCACTGTGTGGTTCAATTTTAATTAAAAATCGAGCATGCATGCATGCTAGTGTTCTCTTTGTTAGAATTATTTTTTCAAGACTTTTAAAAATTAAAGGTAAGCATCTTATGGTTGGTATTAATCTTATCTTATTATAAATAAGTGAAATACACAGTCTCCTGAGAGATCTTTGTCTTACTCTAATAATTACCCCTAATTTAATCTAATTCCTATCTGGTTAGTGGGCTAATTTTGAATTTTCAACTCTCCTCCCCTTTCTGTGATGTTGTTGTGCTTACTTTAGCTTTTTTGGCAGGGATGACTTCCTCTCTAAGGGGTTCAAATTGACCTTGTAAGCGGGCAAAATATGAAGAGGAAATGGTATATAGCTGAAACTGGTTTATCCTGTGAATTGAGTTGTGATCTTCTTCTGAAATTACGCGCCCTGGTTCATGTTAAACAGTTGGAATGATCAGTAACAAAAACCACTTTTTATATTGTTAAGCTTTGGGGACTTTCAGTTACCCCCTACCTTTACTGGCTTGAGTTTGCTCATGTTGTTTTTCTCAGCAGGATTGAAGGGGAACCAAAGTGCTACAGTTCACAATTTTCAATACCAAGAAAACGGTGATAAAACAGATACCGGGTAGATGTTGCTTTTGATTCCTTTCCTAACATTAGAAGCTGTTCATCTCAACAAGGAGAAAATTAATGCGCCATCGCCCTTTTTGTTTGTAAGAAATTTAAGTTTATATTTTATACTCCTACGCTGCTAGATACTTGATGAGTTCATTGCCCCACCGGGTGTGTTTATGCATCTATGTATTTATTGCTTGTAGCCACCCTTATACGGGCCAATGGAATAGGCGAATCTCATACAGTTTTACATGAATGGTTATCTGTTAGAAGAAAGTAAATTTTGTTCGCTTGATTGATAAATGATTCGGAACACTGGAATTTTCTGCTTTGTAAGAAGTCAATGTACCGTTTTTCATACTGAGAAAAGTAAGCAGGTATTTAATATTTATGACAAGAGGACTGTCATTTACACAGGAATAATTCGTCACACATTTGTCAGAAAAGTACGAAGGATTTTATTCATCAAAAACTCGATCTAGTGATATTTTCCTTGCTGTCACTCGAATTAACTCAATCTTTCAGGGTGTGGGTCAAGTCTTTAACTTACTCATGAAAATATTTTGTAATGGAAAACAAAATCATAATGAATTTCGGCGAGAGGATGATATATGCAAGAGGATGATGAGTATTTAAAACCGTGGAAGAAAGTATATGTTGGCAGAGTTACAAGAAAAGAAAAAAAAGCGGACACATGAGCGTGATAAACTTCAAATTTAGGGTGGGTTGGTTTGGTGGTTTGGCAGGAAGAAAATATAATTAATAAAATATTTTATTGTATTTGTTTGAAGAGAAAAAATGAAAGAAAAAATTGTTTTTAATAAAAAATTTAAATTATTTCTTACTCTTATTTTCTTTTCAATTTAAATTTTCCCTTATTTTTATTTTTTTTTCCAATTCAAATTTTAAAATTTTTCTTTTATCCAATCAAATGTAGCATTGATTTCTTTGGAAATCACCCTCTGGCATATGAAGAACTGTTACAGTATTGCCAGAGTAGACGCTACTTGTGTGTTGCCAGTGTTGGTGATGGAGAAGTTGTCCAAGCTTCTTGCGGTTGTCCTTCTCGAGAGTGAGACGAGTACACGATGTTTAGGAATTTTGAATTGGATGAGAGTCATAGGCGGAGGAATGGGAAATGAAGCAAGTGATTTGAGTTCGTTCTAGTGGAGCTTTGAATTGGGTGATTGGCGATCCATGATGGAGTGAGTATTAAATATTCTTTGCTGTAAGCATAGCTTTGTCATTACTTTTAATTTTGTAGATTAAAAGTTGCGTACTGTGCCGACCAAAAAAAAAAAAGTTGCGAACTGTGCACAGTGCATCACCCTGATCATGTGCATGAGGATTATCACTTAAATGCATCTGTGTTGGATGGAAAGTTAACGTTGTTGGTGTTGGGTGATGATGGAATATTGGGTGAAAGAGTCTTGCGTGAAGCCATTCACTGTAGGATGTATACGAGTCCCTTAGCATATTCAAAGAGCAATCTGAACACATATACGTAAAAAAGTTACGTATGGTAGTAAGCTCCTTTTTGTTATATTATTGTTGTTATACATTAGTGAAAATTTATAGTATCCAACAATTAATCAAAAATTGGGATAATTGGAATTTTCAATTTTGGGTTGGAGGTTTGAACCGCTCGAAATTTAGAAAACCAGGCACAAAAGAAATCAAGCGTTTTGAAATCTAAAGCTTTTTTGTCCAAAAATATTTGCAAAGTCAATGTCCTGAAGACGAATAATTGTGTTACAGACAAGTTGTTTGTACTGTGTAGTTTGTTAGTTATGTTGTTTTAAATGGAGGGGAATAAGATAAAAAAAATCATCTACTTTTCTTCGTATGCGTACTTAATAAATGGAGAAAAAATATTAAAAATAAGCGGGGACTTACATATTTAGTATTCCTTCCAAAAAAAGGAGAGAAAAGTGGTTATGTGTTAAAATGGCCAAAATCTCCTTATTTTGCGAATTAAATAACATCATCTATGATTTAGCAAATAAAGAATGTGATTTTTTATATATTTTTAATAGATTAAATAATGTGATTTATCTACTAAATATTATTATTATTATTATTTTATGGTAGGATTGAATACTCATATACAAATCGTTTTCGTTAAAATTTGTGGATAATTAGTGTATCTCAACTCATAATCCATTAAGTGGATAATTACTTTATTTATCATGGTTAATTTTTTTGAGTACAAGTAGAATTTGGGTAAAATTATCATCCCAAATATCAATGTATGTGATTAAAATTAAAAGGGCTGTTTGTGTAAGTTGTTTAAAATTTGGAGCGTATAAGTAGATTTGGTTGTGGATCCTTCGGCTTTCACTCCTTTTTCAGAAATCGATACAAGCCGTGGAGCCTTTTTTATTTTATTTTTTCTCGTTTTTGGACTTATTGTCAAAGTTTTGGGCTTATCCAGTGCATTGTTAGGCTTAAAAACAAGTGTTTCAACTTCTTCCAGAGCATTCATCGATGATAAACACCACTCTTGTGAGTTGTGTTAGTTCAGTGTTATTATCCTGTTTCTCTCACACGTAATCAGCGTGAGGACGAGGCCATACCTTCGGCGCCATGCAGCGGCGATCGTACATCCAATTCTTCGTGCGAATGATGGGCGGCGGAAACACGATTGTGATGCAAGCCTTCCCCGAAGACAGCGTGAAATCGATTCACGAGCGTATCCAAAGCATGAAGCGAATCCCAGTGTTCGAGCAGAGGCTTAAACAGCTTGAGTGGGAACATACTCTGGCAGAGTGTTCCATTCAAAACGACGCCAACCTTCAATTAGTTGGCTGCATGCGCAGGACCGAAAACCCTCACGCCTGGCAAGTTATCAACGACATGACTGATCTCGTTTACCGTCTTTGCCGTGGCCAAATCGTTGACGCTGCCTTGAAGATGATCAAGGGTTTGATCACCAGCTACTTGAACATCCCACAATTGACAACGACTCTGCCACTGCCTACTTTCAGATTTTCATGTCTTCTTCTGCCCCTGCCGTGCTTGTTATGCTTTAGGTGTCCCCTTACGCAGGTAACAAGGACTGTGCTGATTCTTCTGTTAGGCACTTTTTCAGTTCTTGTCCCAATACCTCGTCTAAATCATTGCACGGGCAGTGTTCGCGTGTGGTGTTGGAGTTTTGTAATTTGCTTAGGAGAGTGGGGTCTCACGACCCTTTGTATTTCTATTGTCGGAGTACTATTGGGTCCTTGTTGGAAACTGCTGGGGTTTCCTATGCTGCTTCTGGTGCTTCTCATAATGTTAAGGGGCTGGTTTTGATTCAGGACATTTTGCCCTTTGTTTGTGAGCTTGCTAATAGCTTGTTGAGGGATTTGGACTTGAGTATGGAATCCCCCTCGGCCGCAGAGCCTTTGTCCAACGATTTTGCGGATTTTTCTGCATTCTTGATGCCTTTGAGGACTTCAATTAAGGAGCAACAAGTTGTCAAAGGATTCTATGGCTCAAGACAAATGCCATAAGGATCTCTTGCTCGCCGGAGAGATTCAATATCTTCATGGTTTGTACATTCAGTTGTTGGACAAAATTGATCAGTGCCTTCAAAAAATGGACCAAAGTTTGGCTGGCCGGGAAATGATGGAAGGGGATAATCTTTATCCTGCTTGGTCTCATTATCTTCCCATCTTGAAGGAGTTGTATCAGATTTCTAAGCTTTATGATGGGGCTGAAGAAAAGCTTTGGGGTGTTTTGACGCGGCAAAGAAGTGTGCTGTGTCTGCTGATAGTTCGATATGCAAAGAGAACCAATGAGCATCTGTGGATTCTGAAGCGTAGATGTGTGTCCAATTTTGAGTCTAGAAGGCATTTGGCCATGATGATCTTCCCGGAGGTAAAGGAAGACTACAAGGAGTTGTGCAAGATGCTTATTGACAGGTCTCGGTTATTGGCTGAGTCTTTTGAATACATAGCACTTGCTGAGCCTGAATCTCTACATGCTGGCCTGTTTATGAAATTCCAAAATGAGGAAGCTACTGGCCCAGGTGTACTAAGGGAGTGGTTTCTTCTAGTATGTCAAGCAATATTTAATCCACAAAATGCTCTTTTTGTGGCATGCCCAAATGATCAAAGGAGATTTTTCCCAGATCCTGGTAACTTTCTGCTGAAATTCTAATGGATTCTTTTTCCTTCAATGCCTCTGCTGTTTGCTATGCATTTGGAATGCCATTGAGTGGAAAATGTTTGTTTGACCAAGGCTTGCATTTTTCTTATATGAAAATACTTATACAATATTTACAAAACAATCTGTGTTAGGAATATAAAACATAAGGCTTAATATGATCTTATTTTTCCAGCATGATCCTTGTGTTAACGCCGACATAGTTTAGTGGAAGTCATCTCATTTAATCGTGAATCTTTACTCATTAGTTTTCTTAAATGAAATGCACTCCTATATCCTTTTTGTGAAATCCTTGGATTTTTAGTCTTATGAAAAGGAGGAGAAGGAGACCAAGAAGGACATTGGAAGAAGTTGTCAAGAGGGATCTTATGGTAAATAATATCTATATGACACTTTGGTCTTTAAACGAACCAAATGATGTATGATCCATTCAGCTAATCTCACCTAGTTGGATAAAACTTTGTTGTTGTTGTTGTTGTATTATCTTAAGCTCCCTTCAGTCTAATTATTGGAATATGATGCAATGGCTCCTTGTCTATTACTCAAAATCCACATGTTCGATTGTCACATGTAAATACGTAGGTCAAAGGCTGTTCACACTAACATATTCAAATATATCCTTGTAAAAAAAATAATTCAAATTTACATTGTGTAACCGTTATGTTTTAAGTGCCTAGTTAGTATTGATAGGGACTTGGGTTGCTTGTGCATGGTTGGTGTTCAGTATTTTTCTATGGTGTTGTATATCTTGTATTATTTGCAATGATTAGAGCATTTTCTGTACAATCGAGTCTAGCTTACTTTGTGCACTAAAAATAAAATGAATGATGTTTTGAAATGTAAGGAAGAAATTTTTAAAATCTCGTACGTTTAAACTCTAATTTTAGGAGTATACTCGAATAAATTTTTATTAGTTAGACAAATTTCACTTTGATATATTTGTAACTCAAATGTGGTCAATATTTTGGATGTTAAGATATATCCTTAATATTCATTCAGAATATGAATAACACCTGCTAAAACATGTGATGGCAGGCTAGCAGAATACTTGCTTGTAATAACCTCTGGTTAATATTGCTTAACCTTATTATTTAAATCAAATTTCATTTACAAATAAATATTTTATAGGTGGATGAATTTTATGTTGAGTTTTATAAAGAACCAGTTATGTTTATTTTTTGGTAATTAACTTTTAAACTAGAGGTTACCTAGCAATGTGCTAACTTTAGTTTTTAGTATTTATAAAATAAATATATTTAATAGATAAATACTTAATATCTGTTCTAATTAGTAATTTAAGCTTTATAATTTGAAATCTTAAAGCTTAAAGTTAACATATATTTTTATAATAAATAGACTTATAATTTTACAAATTATAACGAAAGCTTATATTTAAAGTTCAATAATTATATCTTTTTACTCTGTTATTTGTTGAGAAGAATATATACATACATTTTAAAAGCAATTTTTGAAGATTTAAAAATTTTATACCGATTACATTTTATGCTTTTCAGTGAATTCTTAACTTGATTTTATATAATTATGTTTTAATACTTTTATTTAAAGTTTTGAATAAAAATATTTTGACAAAAAACACTTTCATCGATCTGACTTCTATTATCATAATTTTATGATATTTTAACATGACAAATTTATTTTAAAAGACTTCAACCGTTTGAAACAAGAATTAATAAATTTTATCTTTAGGCTTTAAAATATTAAATTAAAAATAAAAAAAAGAAGAGAAAACGTTAATCTATGTTTTTTTTATTCTCACTGGTTTTAATTTTAATTTTTTTCCCTATTTTACTTTTTCTTTGGTCAAACAAATGATAAATGATGAGAATTTATAGTAGCAAATAACAAGGGACTGTCATACAATTATACAGCTATGAATAAAGGCTAGGTGAGAGTGTGAACGCTTAATCACTTGGACCGAAGTGGAAGGTGGTCTACGCGCGTTGGAGAAAAAAGTGCAGAAACCGAGTTTATGAAGAAACACCGACGGACAGAAGGAACACGGAAATGAATGTGGTCAATCTCAGAAGTGATAAGTAAGAAAATTTTGAATTCCTCATCATTTTTTCAAAATTCATTCAATCCATTATTTTCTTCAGAATATTATCGGCACTGCTTTCCTTTCCGAATAATGCTCGTTGTCGTTGGACATTAGTAACTAACCTATACCTATACAGCACATCTTAAAATTTCAGTGGCAGCAAAATCTAAATATAGAAATATTAAAAAGGTATAATATGGTAAATAGAAAATATTAGATGTAAATGAATACTAAAATTTTATGCAGAGTTGTTTGCTTCAATGTGTTCTTCATTTCACATTGGCATGTTGTTTGCTTCATAATTTGGCTTGATTCTTATTGTTGTTGCTTGAACTGTTCGCACATAAATGACAGAGACATATTCTTTTTTTCAAGTCAGGGCCAAACAATGACTCAATGACCATCCTACATAATTATCCTTTTTGAACCTTAAGCCCTTTGTTATGTGAAAGAGCTTATTATAAGTGTAAAAGGGGAAAAAAAATGTCTTTCTTGGTTGGAATTTGGAATCAAGAATAAGGAATTTTCTCTTCTTACGAAACATTTGTGTCTTGATCCTAAGTACGGGGTTGTGTTGTTTGCTTGAAGCCTTGAAGACAAACAACGGTTTTTTAAGTATGGGATAAATATGCAGTAAAATTCAGTAAAAATAAATAAATATGCAGCAAAATTTATTTTTGTTTTTCAAATACTGAAAAAAATAGTATAAAAAATAATGGATAAAAATAAAAAGAGAAAGAAAAAAGCAAGAGTTCAAAATTAATATAATCTGATTTTGCCGTGTAGAAAAAGCAAGAGTTCAAAAATAATGGATAAAAAATGAAAATGTGTAGAAAAAAATAAATGAAAAAGTGAAATAAAGTTAAAAAGGAATAAAAATAAAGTTATTTGATTGAATTGAAATAAAAAAATATTTATGTTAAAATTGATTGATAGATAAAAATTCAACTAAAAAGTTTACTTTTATCCAAAAAACTACATCGTATTTCTCTATTGTTGTTTTTTTCAGTCCATTTCATTTCATTTGTACATGTATTTACTGTTTTGTAAAACCCACATTTTTTTAAAATAACTTTCATATCATTTTCATCCGACCAAACAAACTTACATTTTATATTTTTGTTATATTTTGAGTATTTTTTATTTAATACCACAATAATTAAGACGTTACGCTCCTTAGTGATATTAAATATTTTCATAAACTCCAATCCTTTAAATGGATTATAAAATAAATCATAGTCAAAATTTAATTACATTTATAAAATTTCACCTTGTATGATGGGAAATGGGATCTTCTAACCTATTTTGTTTGCTCCAGATGTGTGAATAGAGCTGCTAACACTTTAGCTAGTCTAGCTTTTGATGTTCTAGAAGAATTTTGTATTAAGGAGGTTCCTCATCAGATTTTCTCCATTGTAAATGCTGATGAATTTGGCCCCTTCATTTGAATGAAATCGTTGACTTAAAAAAAAAAAACTCCTCATTCTTATCATTATTCCTTTTCACGAGTATATTTTGAGTATTTTTCACACATTTCATTCTCGTCCCTCACATTTTCACGAAACCAATCACAATATAAATGAGGTGCCGGAATAGAAAAAGGTGAAAGGGAACGTTTAAACTTTGAACTGCTTTTAGTAAAAAGTTTTTTTTTTTTTTTATCAACTCTGGAAATGACACGCATTGAGGTGAACACGGTGCAGGTGGATTTCAGATTTTGCAATGGTGAGTCGGCTTGGGAAACATGTAAAACAAAAAAAAAAGAAAAAAAAATCTGATATTTATTTGAATAAATGAGTATAGCTGATAATTTGATATATGTTAGAATATAAAGTAATTATATTTATTTGAGTAAACAAATATAACAAATAATTTGAGATTTTTTAGAAGATAGAATTATTACATTTATTTTAATAAATGAGTGTAATAGATAATATGATATATGTTAGAAGATAAAGTTTATTTGAATAAATAAATGTAATAAATAATATATTTATTAGGATATAAAGTAATTATACTTATTTAAATAAACAAATATAACATATAACTTGATATTTTTTAAGAGAGAGAATTGTTACACTTATTTTAATAAATGAGTGTAACAAATAATCTAATATTTATTAGGAAATAAAGTTTATTAGAATAAATAAGTGTAATAAATAATTTGTTGGTAGCGTCTTTACTCCTACTCCAGGATTCAACAGACATGTGTGTAATAATCTCATAATAGTGATTACGTGTATTTCTTTTTATATATTACATTTATAATTCTTTTAACCTAAGAATAAAATAAAAGTCTGACAGCTTGTATGCTAAGTATACTGTATAGAGCATAGGCATACTCCCGCCTTGGGTGAATAAATATAATGTTAATGTTATAATCTTTATGATAAAACCTTTTGCTGAAAAATTCCAAATAAGCATCCGCTGCTTCCAAAAGGCAGAAGGCCCCCACCATCACCTTATTCGTGAAAGGAGAAGCGTGAGAGTCACCGTTGGATAGTTCCAACCATTTGCGCCTCAACACAGCGGAACACGACACCGTTTGGAAGGGAATTAAAAAAAGAAAAAAAAAAAAAAAAACAGAAAGACACAAAGTAATAATAGTATAAAAACGAAGCAGGAAGGGGATTAGAACAAGGTAAACGACGGCAAAACAAAAACCCAAACTCTCTTTACATTTCACACTCTTCATTTCCGTCGCGGCTCGGCTCAGCTTCACAGCACAGCACGACGCACACACCTTTCCGATGGCTTATTTGGGTTGTCTCTGACCCACTCGCGGCGGCCACGGTGCCTCCTAAATGTCTGTCATCGAAACCCCCGCCGTCCACCACTGCAGCGGGGGCGCAACCGATCACCGTCACCCGTCCAAGCGGAAATTTGACGATGAAGACGACGACGATTTCTCGGACTTAGTCTGCGTGAGGATGCGGAAAGACGAGGCCAAGGCGGTGAATTCCTGGTCCGCCTCCTCCTCCGATGCCGGCGGATGCTCCGTCTTGCAGCAGCAGCAGAGATCGTACATCCAGTTCTTCGTGCGAATGATGTGCGGCGGAAACACGATTGTGATGCAAGCCTTCCCCGAAGACTGCGTGAAATCGATTCACGAGCGTATCCAAAGCATGAAGGGAATCCCATTGTTCGAGCAGAGGCTTATTTATCGCGGGAAGCAGCTCCAGTGGGAACAGACTCTTGCCGAGTGTTCCATTCAAAACGATGCCAACCTTCAATTAGTTGGTCGTATGCGCAGCACCGAACACCCTCAAGCCTGGCAAGTTATCAACGACATGGTTTCTCTCGTTTACCGTCTTTGCTGCGGCGAAACTGTTCACGATGCCTTGAAGATTGTCAAGGGTTTGATCACCAATTACTTGAACATGACGCCCAGAATTGACAACGACTCTGCCTCTGGTTACTTTCAGATTTTCATGTCTTCTTCTGCCCCTGCCGTGCTTGTAATGCTCTACGTGTCCCCTTACGCAGGTAACAAGGACTGTGCTGATTCCTCTGTTAGGCACTTTTTGAGTTCTTGTCGCACTACTTTGTCTAAGGCATTGCCCGGGCAGTGTGCGCGTGTGGTGTTGGAGTTTTGTAAATTGCTTAGGAGAGTGGGCTGTCAAGACCCTTTGTATCTCTATTGTCGGAGTACTTTTGGGTCCTTGTTGGAAACTGCTGGAGTTTCCTATGCTGCTTCTGCTTCTGGCAATGTTAAGGGTCTGGTTTCGATTCAGGATATTTTCCCCTTTGTTCGTGAGCTTGCCAGTAGCTTGTTGAGGGATTTGGACTTGAGTATGGTATCCCCCACGGCTGTGGGGCCTTTGTCAAACGATGTTGGGGATTTTTCTGCATTCTTAATGCCTTTGAGAACTGGAATTAAGGAGCAACAAGCTGTCAAGAATGCTATGCCTCAAGACAAACGCCATAAGGATCTCTTGCTCGCGGAAGAGATTGAACATCTTCATGGTTTGTACATTCAGTTGTTGAACAAAATTGATCAGTGCCTTCAAAAAATGGACCAAAGTTTGGCTGGCCAGGAAACGATGGAAGGGGATAATCTTTATCCTGCTTGGTCTCATTATCTTTCCATCTTGAAGGAGTTGTATCAAATTTCCAAGCTTTATGATGGTGCTGAAGAAAAACTTTGGAGCATTTTGTCACGGCAAAGAAGTGTGCTGTGTCTGCTGATTGTTCGATATGCGAAGAGAACTGATGAGCATCAGTGGATTCTTGAGCATAGGTGTGTGACCAATTTTGAGTCTAGAAGGCATCTGTCCATGATGATGTTCCCGGAGGTAAAAGAGGACTATGAGGACCTACACGAGATGCTTATTGACAGGTCTCAGTTATTGACCGAGTCTTTTGAATACATAGCACGTGCTGAGCCTGAATCTCTGCATGCTGGCCTGTTTATGGAATTCAAAAATGAGGAAGCTACTGGTCCAGGTGTATTAAGGGAGTGGTTTCTTCTGGTATGTCAAGCAATATTTAATCCACAAAATGCTCTTTTTGTGGCATGCCCAAATGATCAAAGGAGATTTTTCCCTAATCCCGGTAAGTTTCTCCTGAAATTCTGAATGATTCCTCTGCTGTTTGGTATGCATTTGGAATGCTTTTGAATGGAAAATGTTTGACCAGGGCTTACATTTCTCATCTGAAAACACTTATTTTATTATGAATCTTTACTTATTAGTTTTTCATAAATGAAATGTGCTGCTGCTATTTTCGAAATCCTTGGATGATTTCCATTGGCTTGTAATGTAGGCCCACTATGCTTCAATTTATTTGGCTTTGCTGGGGACTATATCTTCAGTGTGGACATTGACACAGACACTAAATATGACACAACATAGCTAATGTTTTTAAAAAATATAGGACAGGCAACACACATACAACACAGACAAAGGTACTGAAGCAATGAAAGAAACTTATATATTGACCATTTATGTTTTATGGAGTTTGATGGAAAGGTACTGAAGCAAAGGAAGAAACTTATATATATTGACTTGGGAAAAGCTTATGATTGAGTGCCAAGACAAGTATTGTGGAAGACTTTGGAAAAAAAGGTGTTCACATGACTTATATATGGGCTATACAAGACATGAATGATGCGGTAACTACTAGTGTGAGAACTCTAGGAGATGAGACTAAAGATTTTCCTTTAATGATAGAACTACATTGAGGCTTAGCCTTAAGTTTCTAATTGTTTGATCTAGTCTTGGATATGCTTGCTAGGGACATACAAAAGACTATGCCTAATTGCATGTTTATTGTATGATATAGTTTTTCTTGAGGAATCAAGGGGAGTAGTCAATCTTAAACTTTGGAGACAGACATTGAAAAGGGTTTTCACTTAAGTAGGAGTAAAGCGGAGTATATGCATTGCAATTTAGTAAGAGATGACAAATATGACTTGGAGGTAAAAATGAGAGAAGATGTCATATTATGTGTTTCTAAGTTTAAATATCTGGGATAATACTACAAAATGATGGAGAAATTAATGAGAATTCCACACATAAGATACAAGCAAGATGGTTAAAATGAAGAAAGGAATTGGGGATTAAACTTAAAGGCAAATATCGATTAAGGTGATTTGGACATGTACAAAAGAGGTCATGGAAGGCACCCGTGAGAAGATTAGATTGCATGAGTTTTAGTCCTATGAAGAAGGGGAAAAGGAGACCAAGAAGAACATTGGAACTTGGAAGTTGTGAAGAGGGATCTTATGGTAAATAATATCTTGTGAGATACCAAGAATGGATGAGTTTTATTATTAGAATAGAAAAAGAGATTGACAGATTGATCTACTGCCTCCCTCTCCCAGAGCACCAGCTCCACATTACAAATTCAAGAGAAATTCACCAAAGAGTGCCTCCCCCTAATAGACTGCTCAATATTTATAATTCTCTCTCAACTAACTCCCTAAAAGATAAATTAAAGATAAAATCCTAAAGATAAGATATGATAACAGAATCCTAAACAAATGATAAATCCTAAAGATATACTGTGAACAGAATTCAAATAACATAATCCTAAACTAAAGATAGATCCTAACGATAAGATCAAATAACAGAATCCTAAATTAGATCTATGAGCTGGGCTCTATCAATATCTTTGAATCTTTGGTCTTTAACCAAACTAGATGATGTCATGTGGTCTATGTAGTCGACCTCATCTAGTGCGATAAGGCTCTGTTGTTGTAGTATCTATGCTTCCTTTTGTCACCTTTTGAAGTCTGATGCAATGGCTCCTTGCTTGCCTATTACTCAAAAATTCACATATTTGATTATCACTTGTAAATACACAGGTCAAAGGGTTTTCAAACTAACATATTCTAATTTACATTATGTAACCTGTCCCACCATGAATGCTTTTGTTCTAAACTTGTGTTCCCAGCTTGTTGCATGGTTGGTGTTCAATATTTTTCTATGTTGCTGTATATCTTGAATTAGTTGCAATCATTATTATAGCGTGTCTGCATAATCAAGTTTAGCTTATACTTTGTGTACTTGTTTGTAGCATCTAAGGTACATCCTCTGCACCTTGAGTACTTCAGCTTTGCTGGTCGAGTTATTGCATTAGCTTTGATGCATAGGGTGCAAGTGGGTATTGTTTTTGATCGTGTTTTTTTCTTGCAATTGGCGGGAAACTATATTGCTATAGAAGATATAAGGGATGCAGATCCTTATCTGTATACAAGCTGCAAGCAAATATTGGATATGGATGCTGATTTCATTGATTCAGACGCATTAGGACTGACATTTGTTAGAGAGGTGGAGGAATTGGGACAGAGGAAAGTGGTTGAGCTCTGCCCTGGTGGAAAAAACCTTGTAGTTAATAGTAAGAACAGGGACAAGTATGTTGATCTTCTTATACAGGATCGCTTCGTAACATCCATATCTGAGCAGGTATCACATTTTGCCAAAGGTTTTGCAGATATTCTTTCAAACTCAAAGCTCCAGCAGTACTTCTTCCAAAGTTTAGACCTCGAAGATCTTGATTGGATGCTGCATGGGAGTGAAGATACCATTTCTGTTGAAGATTGGAAAGCACACACTGAGTATAATGGCTATAAAGATACAGATATTCAGATATCTTGGTTTTGGGAGGTATGTGCATACTGCTATTATTGAATCAAAAAGTCCGCCTCTATGTTTTAACTTCTTTCCTCCCCTCCTCTAGTGGGAAACAAGTACCTGCTACGTGATGTTCTCTATGGCGCTCTCTGTTTTCACTTTATCAACGAAACAGAATGGGTTTTATTGCCTTATTGCTTCATAGAGAGCATCACTATGGTGGCTACTTGTAAAGTTTCCCATCTGCCCAAGGGAATTGTTTTCTATTCACTGCTCTTGGAATCCACTTCTTTCCCAACCTAGTCAGCAATCATGCTAATATGCCAGAGTCCTTGACTGTGTTAGTGTAAATTATTCCTTTTCTTTAGCCCTGATAGGCTCAACCTTTAATGTGCCTCATATTATTTATCAATTCCTCTCTTCTGTTGTACATTATCTCTCTAAATTTTTGTTGCTGAAGCCTGAATCATTATTGTCATGCCTTGTTTGCAAGGAGACTGGTCAATACTGCAGCCATATTTTTCTTCTTTGTAACTGTACTAACAAAATTGTTTTGGTGATGATTGTCAGTTTGGGCCCTTATTCTGATATTATCTAGCTTTTATACATTTTGAATATACGTCTTTTTTGCTGATTAGTAATGTCATACCAAACACTATTTTTGTCGTGGGTTTCTAAGTTCTAGCATATAATTTTGTCTTTTGTTGAGAAGTCTGAACAAGTTAATATTAACTTCCCCTTTCTCTAATTAATTTATCGATGATCTCTTTTAAACTAAAGCCGGGTGGTTTTTAGTTAGTTCTTGAATGCTTTTCAAATAATCAGTATTTAAACATTTGTTAAGAGATGCTGCTCAGTTTGTTCCCTTTTTATGTTGTTTCTGTTGAAAAACACTTAGCAGATTGTTGGAAGAATGACAGCGGATCAACGGAAAGTTCTTTTATTCTTTTGGACATCTGTAAAATATTTACCAGTTGAAGGTTTCCGTGGTTTGGCTTCCCGTCTCTACATATACAGATCCCTTGAACCTGGTGATCGCCTGCCTTCATCTCACACATGCTTTTTCCGGCTGTGTTTCCCAGCTTATTCTTCCATGGCTGTCATGAAAGATCGTCTTGAAGTCATCACTCAAGAACACATTGGCTGCAGTTTTGGTACTTGGTGAATGAATACACCTGCAATCTGAAAAGAAGTGGTTTTGACTGCACATAAAATTATCTTTGTACAGATTATAGGAGTATTCCATCTGTTCTCTAATTTGATAATGTGAGAATTCTGTTTTGCAAAGTAGTCAAGGGTTGCAGTGGCATTGGTCTTTGTCAAATGTTTATATGGATAAATTATAAATAAAACAGTCGATCTCTTTTGTCATCTAGCTTTGATGTTCTAGTAAATAACTTATTTTGTCATGCCATGAACATGGGGATATACTTTGGATTTTGGTCATTTGGGATAATTCTGCTCAGAAATTTAAGCCAATTTACGGCTTTCTCAGAAAGAAAATTACGGCTTGCTGCTTACTTGCTACCTTCTCCATTTAACATCAACAACACCTTTAATCTTTAATCCAACTTAATTAGAATCGATGGTAGATGAATCTAATGATAGATATAAAAAGGTTAAAAAAAGGTAAAAGGAAATAAGGGGATAAAAAGAGAGGGGAGATGAAGAAGAAAAAAATTATAAAGGAATCATATGAAACATAGAAATAATGAGTCTAATCTTTTACTAAGAAATACACTCTTTGTCAATCTATATTCCACTTGTATACCTCAATCTCTTTTCATATTGAGATATTGGTAACAATTTTTGTTTTTATGAGAGTATACAAGAGTTGTCTCATTAGGTGTCCAAATCATTTCAATCTATGTTTTCTCATCTTTTCATTCATAGGTACTGTTATCTTTCATTAAATATATTTATTTCTTATTTTATTTATCTTCGTATAATCACACATTCACCTTAACATTCTCATTTATATTATTTCTATTTTATGTTTATATTGTCAATATGTTGATCAACATTCAACTTGTATAAACAACAAAATTTAAACCAACTATCTTCATCTATAATTATATTCAGGTCTAACAACTATATTTTTTTTTTTTGTTATTATTTTGCTATGATTTGTAATTGTTTAGCTACAATACATAACGACTAGTTTGTCATAAGTTTTGGTTATCAACTTATCACTGATTCGTATCCTTCAAAAGATATACTTATGTTGCTTTATAATTATGGGCGAACTTTTCTTTTCTTGTTAAATCCAAAGGGTAACAAATAACTTTAGAATTGTTTCCTACTCTTCCCAATTTTTTTACAGGTATCTTTCATAGATTTTTTTTAAAAAAATACAATTGAACACTTTGGAAAGAGTTAACAGTAGGTTTGAACTTTGGATACTAACTTTTCGCTTAAGTAGATTAAGGTAACTCTAATTTTAACGAGACAAAAGACTTCAGCGAAGTAAAATTGGAAGTGGATGTCATATCTCAGTTTTCTAAATTTATATATTTGGAATCAATCGTATAAAAAATGGTAAAATTCATGAAAATATCAAACATAAGATACAAAAGTAGGATGACTTAAATAAATAAAAAAAAAACATAGAAAGTTATTTGTGATCACAAAATTCTTATCAAACTTAAAAGACAAGTTTTATTGTATAACTATACATCAAATTATATTATAGGATAGTAAATGATGGATTTTTAATGGACAACATGAGAGAAAAATGAGAGTAACAAAAATAAGAATATTAAGTTGAATATGTAGTCATATAAGAAAAGATAGAATATAAAATGATGGAGAGAAGATTGATATAACATCTATTAAATAAAAGATGACAAAAAAAAAACACTTAATATATAAAAAAGCCAGAAAAACATTAGTTAGAAGAGTAGATTGTATGATTTTAGTTCAAAGAAAAAGAGGAGAGAAATCGAAAATGACATTGGAGAAAATTATTAAATGAGATTTTAGACTTAAATAATATTTCTAAAACTTTAATTTTTGGTCATGTCAAATAATATCATGTGTTTCATGTAATCCATCTTAATTGATTGATGGGATAAGAATTTATTAATTAAACACTAAATAAAGTTCAATTGAATATTTTATTAAAGATTAGTCTCTTCTGTTATGCTTAATGTCATTTTTTATTTGTTTACCATTAAAAGAATAAAGGAATGTGATACCAGTGTCACATAACCGGATACAGATTTCACCATATTTATTAATCTTTTATTTTTCGGTCTCGCCCCCAAACTTTTTCCTCGGCTCCCTGGAATGTTTTATAATTATCTAAATCTCAAGCATCAAGAAATTAAAGTCCTAATTCTTACAATTTTTCTTAATACCTAGTAGTCTACTAGTTCACATTTATTTAGCAATAGAACATAGTAAGATAAAGTTACTTAACAACATCATGCATAAACTTTACGTGTTGAACTGATAGCAAGGCTAAAAATATTAGAGTTTTTCACATAAGAAAAGAAAAACATAAAAGTAAATATAATTTATTCAAACCAAGAGGAACAGGCAAATGACCAAAGTAATTTTCATTCCCAAACTTAAGCAACTATAGCCCATCTCAATGCATAACATAACCCATAGAATTCTCGTATCCTCCGCTTGGCATGCATACTGAGTGGTGGTGCTTATATGTAGCTTATATATATCCTTCATAAATCGTAAAGCCATACCCAAAGACTTACCATTACAATAACAACATTAATAATATATAAACTAAAAATGCAAGAAACTTCCATATTGGAACCTCTTTTTTCCCATTCACGATAATATATATCAATGAGCTTAAGCTTCAGTCTTCTCAACAGAAACTTGTTCTGTTTTGGGTTTCTCTACGGTTTCAGCTGGTTTGTTCTCCTCTTGTTTCTCTTCCTCCACTGGTGCTGATTCGGTTTCTTTAGTCTCCTCTTTCACTTCTTCTTCTTCTTCTGTTTTCTCAGCCTTCCCTTCCTCTGTCACTTCTGTTGCCTCATTAGTCTCAACTGCTGCTTCCTCTTTTGCTTCTTCGGTGACTGGTTCTGGGGCAGTAACCTCGGTGGCTGGTTGTTCTGGGGTAGTTTCCTCAATCTTGGTTACCTCAGTCGTTGTTTCTTTCTCTGTCACAGTTGTTGGTGTTTCCTGTGCAACCTGCGGGATCCATTTTCATTTAACTAAGCATTCGATAAAATTCTAAATCCAAGCTTAAGATCGCATATGCTTGTTAATAACAAGCTAAGAGATCGATGGGGGCATCACCAAAACTAATATGTTACCAGATAAAAAAAAAGTTAATGAATAGTCTTAATTTTGAAAACTTCAATAAAAACTTTTAGTACAACAATCTAGAATGAAGTGCTAAAAATACGATGTAATATTATTCATTAATTTTATTTTCTTTTTTTTATAACTGAAGAAGTGATTCAACGTAGCATTTACTGTTAGTTAGCGTTTCTTCTTTGAATCCAAAACAAGAAGAGAAGGCGTTAGTTTGAAGGCACAGCAAGCTTAACACAAGTAATACACTTATGAGAAAACGGCGATAAATTGATGCCTAATGATTGATCTTTATTCTTTTTACTTAATTTGGATTCAACTATGGTTATAAAAATAAAAACCGAGAGAGAGATCTACATGAAGTTCATTTCATAAATACTTAAGTAAAGTCAAATACACTAGAAAATGTTGCGTGATCAAGATGGTTATGAAGCACAGCGATACTGATTATCCTGGCTATCGGGTATATATATAAGTTCAGTTTATAATATATGATCAAGATAGAAACTCGGAAAAGAGAAAAGAGAAACCAAAACAAGAAAAATAAAAGAGAGTTGATTTGTATGTTGATGATAGGAGTAAATGTGCCGTGCTTGAATCCAAAATGCATGTAGATCGCACATCAGAAAACATCAAACGCGTTCTGAATCGACGATCGAGAATGAATCGTGGCAAATAAAATAAAGAAACGCAGAAACAACTGTAAACATTCTTCACAAATGGTTGATTGGTTTCCATAATCTAGATAGAGGATCGATAAACAAAACCAGAGACTAGTTTATCTTATAGTTACCTCAACAGTGGCCATTTGGAATGCAAAGAGGGAAAATAATAATAGAATGAAGTATGAACTGGAAAGGAAAGCTAAGAATAAGAGAGTGGTTGTGAGTTGATCAAAGTAAGAGAGGTTTATATATATATAGTGGTAGAGTCTTCATTCTTCAACACTAATACATTCCCAGAGGGTGTGAGGAGTGGCCACTTCCAACAATCTTTTTCAAGCAGACACCTCATGCCACTATGTACCAAAAAATTAAATTAAATAATAATAATAACAAAGATATCACCATTTCCAGATGTAAATGATTTTTGTTTCCTTTAATTTATTTTTCAAAAATATTACTTTCACAAATAACTAGAATAAGAGATACACGAAAAAAAATATAGATATAATAAATATCATTATTTATATTCATATATTAATTTATAATTTATGCTAGCATATAAATTAATAAAATAAATTATTATTATTACTATTACTTTAAATCATTATTATTAATTAATTTAGTAGTATCAGTATGAACCAAAATTTTAAATCTTTAGAAAAGGACTCAAATAAAAAGATATAATAGGAATTAAAAGGTTATTTAAGCCTTAAAAATATTAACTAAATTTTTCATTAACATAAATTAATTATTATTTTGGTCTAAATAGAATTTTAGTCCTTCTATTTTTTCAATCTTTAACTTTGGACCATTTAAATAAATTAAAGACATTTAATTCTCTTTTTTTATTTAATAATTTAATTTAAAACTATTAATTATTAAAAAAAACTTCTTTAAATAACTTAAGAATTTAGGTGAACATTAAAATGAGATACTAAAAAATAATTTTAATTTAAAATATGCTTTTGAGTTATATATAAAAATAAGATGAAAAATTTAATCATATTATAAATATAAAATATTTATTAAAATTTCACAGATAACTAATATTTGAAAAACTTATCTGATAAAAAAATTAATTATATTTTTTTTATCACGGAACTTAAATTCAACACCTTATCTAAAAATAGCAAGTTGAATTTTACACTGATGAACTTAAGGTTAGTAAATAAATAAATACTTAAAAATTTACAGTCCATGTCAGCAAATGAAAAGGCAATAAGGGAGGCAGGGGCGGTGGTGATGTGGGTCCATATGAACTAGGGATCATGGCAAGTGGCGATCACTACCGTCCAAACGAATCCACACCCCATGATGGCCCCACATACGCATCACAGTCACAGTTTGCATTAACTGAGCAAAAGAAAAAGCCCTTTGGGTTGTATGCAGCCATTACCGTTAGATTTGAGCACCGCCCCTTGCAATATAAAGATGGAAAAACCCACACGCTCGATGCTTGCCACGTCTTACACTCTTGATTGGGGGAGGGGCCACTTACACGCCTACGATGTGCCACCTCACATCACCCCTTCATTATCCTTTCCCATGAAAGTTACTCTTTTTGTCGTCTTTCTGTTAAATAATTTTAATTTCATAGCACTTTTAAAAGATATACTAAAAAATTAATTAAAGAATACCTCCAATCTAATTAACTCCAATTTTGGACACAAGCTTATTGCGTGTCACAATTTTGTTTGCTTTATTAGACTTATTTTTTCAGGAAGTACATGCTACTACGACAACTTCATTTAAGTAGTTCATGAAATTTTTAAAATATTTTTATATATATATTTTACATAACGTCACACCGTTTTATATTATTTTAAATAACATAATTAACTTTTTATTTTAACACCAAAATTTTATAAACTTCTTTAAATAAATAATAAGTTCGACAACTTAATCAATAATTCTATGTTGATGAAATAACTTAAACAAGATATGTTTAAAAATAAATCAAACTCTAAAAAGAAAGGTGAGGTTGCTCTGGCTTACAATCATTGATTTTATGTGGTGCAAAGGATATGCTTTCCAATAAGGAGCAATTGCTATTTTATTTTTTTAATTATAACTATCTTGATAAAATGAACTGAAAAGTTAATTAGAAGTTAAAAAGTTAACAAAAAGTTGAAAAGTTAGTTTATAGTTAAAAGTTAAAAATTAACTTATTAAATTATAGCTTTTCTGACCTAGCGACCCCTCTCCTTCCCCTTAGTTTCTAAACTAGCAGAATCGTGGGACATTTATTCAGTAAAATTAATCATTAAAATAACTAAAAAAATATAAAATCATAATCTATTTAAAACTGATAAATAAAAAATTTGATAAATATATTAAAAATTAAAAAAGAAACAGATAAAAAGATAAAAATTAAAATTAACGTTTTAAAAAGTTAACATTTTAAAACACTACTAGTTAAATGAATTTTTCAACAAATAAAAAAAACTAAAAATTAACTTAAGTATCTTAGACAACCTAACTTTATATTTATATTTATATATAATATATTTTTTTTTTGAAGATAGTAATGGTTGCTTTGTTTTATGCATATTAAGCATTAGAAATTGTAATTCAAACATAATCTTGATTCTGGATTTCACATCTTTAGCAAACGAGACGTGTCATATTTCAAAACTTGCCAGAATTTTCTTCTTTGTGGTCTTTATCTTCATTTCCACTTATCTTCATTTAAACTCTAAATTCTAGTTGATATATTTTTTATTTGATTGAAAATGTGATGGATGTAATCTTTATAAAAATCAAAATCTAAAATCTTCACTCATAAGAAATTTAGTTACACTAGTTTAGGTCATTCTTGAATTATAATTCCTAACCGTTGTAGATGGTTAGAATAAATGAATTACTTTTGAGAAAAAGATGTAATGGATGTGATGTGGGTTAGGGGACTTAGGCCATTTACAAAATTTACATGGGATTGAATCATTCTAACGCTGATGATATGGACCAATAATTGTGTAGCACATGTATACCCGTAAATCATGGATGGACACAGATTTGACTGATGTGTTATGCTTCCAGCCCTCTTGGGAGTCTAGGCTCCAAAATCAAGCGATGTGTTACGCATTGGCTCTTTTGTTTGGTAACCGTGAAAAAAAATTGAGTTAATGATAATAAAAATAAAACATATTTGGTTAAAAAAATAAAGAAAAAATGAATCAGAATAAATAAAATAAGAATACAATAACCCATTTTAAATAATTTTACTTATTTTTTTTCAATACAAGTGATTTTGTCTCATTCTTTTTTCTTATATCACAATATGAGAAGATTCATAACACTCACATTTTCAATACATCAAATTAGATGCTCTTAATTTATTTATTTTATTTTGTGTGATTATGTACATAAAATTTTAAGGAAAAAAGTCAATTAAGTCACTCACTCATTAGCTCAAGCGTCTCAAATTCTTTATTAATCCGTAGTCGTTTCTTAATATTTT
The DNA here is from genome assembly GCA_007407185.1 of Glycine tomentella. Classification (NCBI taxonomy): domain Eukaryota; kingdom Viridiplantae; phylum Streptophyta; class Magnoliopsida; order Fabales; family Fabaceae; genus Glycine; species Glycine tomentella. The sequence continues at coordinate 5,484,325 of PYAF01002407.1, read as the reverse complement.
TTGTTGTATTAATGATATTCTTTTTAATGAAATGAGGTAATTATCTTGCAGTAAAAAAAAGTACATAATTTTTTTTTATTTTGATAATAATTTTATATGCACGTGAAATGTATATCATTGAAATATGGTCATATTTGTATTTAGCTAGTATTATTGTAAAGATTATTTTTTAAATGATGTCTATATTTTATACTAAAAAAACTGAATGAAATAAGATAATTATTAAATTAAG
>PYAF01002407.1:5472414-5483993 GCA_007407185.1 Glycine tomentella | reverse complement strand
GTTGTTATTGAATGATTATATAAAAAAATTATATTTTATATAATATTTTTTCTCTTAAATTAATCTGTGTATAACCTAAGAAATTAAATCAATTTTTGTATTTCCTGATTGTATATAGATTTTTCTTAAGGAGAAATAAAACTTATTTTGATAATCTCTACACACCTGCACCTTAAAAAGTTAAACTTCAATAGTCACTCTTGATAATCTTTAAAAATATAAGATTCATCAAGTTGAAAATAGATTGAGAGAGAAGGAGAGAGAAAAAAATTAACAATGTTTTTTTATTAATAAGAAGAATTTGAATATATAATCTCTTTATTTTTCTTTCTCTCTTCATCTATTTTCAACATACATATATATATATATATATATATGTAATTATTATCTTAGTTTAAAAATAGGACGCTCGAATTTTTATATAATGATGTTTCCAACGTGTAGACACGTAATATTAAGACGGACAGTCACATCTCCATCTTGGTAAGATTCATGACATACATTACTTTAAGACCGAACCCGAAATTGCTGCTATGCGGTGATGATGGCTTTCCATTAATGTTTTCTAAATTATAACCACAGAAGTGTCTAATGCAAACAATTAGATTTGCAATATTCTTTTATTTATTTATTAATATTTGCATTATCATATCAACTACTTCAAGCATAGGTGTCAAGATAAATTATAAGTGTTGGCGTTGCCAACTTCAAGCAGAGAAAGATCAAGTGTCCTTGACTTTAACCCTTTGACTGGACCATCAAGGCTATTATTTTATGAATTTATTGAAATATACTGATAATATAAACATTTTTTTTATATAACAAATTAATTAGAGATTGTTGTATTATTAAAAAATTCTTAATTTTATTTATAATCATTTAAGATAACATATCTAAAATACTATTTATTTAGTCCAAACATGAAATTACAAACGTTAATTTATACCAGTCCTTTAATTTGGTGGCCGTTGCATCAACTTATTTATAGAGTAATTCCATGCTGTCTAGTGTGCGGAAAGATAGTTAGTTATAAGCATTTTGACGCTCAAACCTCAAAGTATGTTTTGTACTTATTGAAATTAATGGCTCAAAGAAGAAGGCTTGTCGGTGGTGTTATATAATGGTCTAAAGGATGAAGCACGTGAAGTTAAGTGAGAGTTTAATCACTTACATGCTAGAAAGATACAAGTGTGGCCTGAATAGATCGATGTGCAGCCGAGATGCATGATTGAAGTGCTGGTCCAAAACACTATGTATTTAGTTAATAATAGACATTTTAAAAAAATAACGTATTGAAATCAATCTCTTAATTATTTTAAAGGATAAGTATAAACTAGAGGAGGATGCCTCAATTTAAATTAGAAAATAGTATTCAAAGTATCTATTGTTGTGCTTTGTGCTAGGGATCTTTTCCTTCCCTATTAATTAAATTATATTATTTTAGGGTGATGTTGAAGAATAGGATTGATAATTTATATAGGACAATTTATAAAATGAGTGAGTTTTTATTTTAGTTTTTGTAAAACAAAAATCATTTACTTCTCTTCCTTTTAATTTTTCAAATCACTATTTTTAGTTTTTGTAAAGCTAACGATTATTGGCTTTAATCCTCTTAAAATATTTTTATTTACTTTTTATTCCTCAAAAATCTGAAAATTACTATTTTTAGTTTCTATTATTTAATTTAAGATAGATAAATAAAATCTATTTTGGAGAAGTAAAAAAAATTAGACATGTGATGTGCTGATATATATTCTTCTTCTCACCAATACGATCGTCATATTAAAGTGGTGGTGGGTCTTAAGCTAAAATTTTGACATGGCCGAATAATATGTACTTATATTTGCTTACATTACTTATCACTATTAATTAGAAGTTTAGAATTGTAGGGTGTGTTTGATTTTCTAATAAGATAAGACAAACAGAATAATATAACATTGAATAAGTTGCTCAGTCACATAACATCTTATCTCTTTTTAATGTATGTTATTTGATGATCGATGCACAGTACAAATAATTTTATATTATATCTTGTGTTGATGCGTTTATGTACTAAACAAAATAATATAAATTTTATATAATACCTTTTGTATTGTGCAATGTTTGGTTTCCACTAGGAAAAGATACAAAATAAGATTTTGAAACTTTTAAATTATTTTATTATTTAACATAAAATTTATTGTCATGCTTTATTAATATTTATAATTTATTTAGCAGTATTTATTTTAATTTAGACCAAACCCACCTTTCTTGCCCATTTCAATTCTTTTTTTCTTTTTTGAGTTAAAGTTGGAATCAAGTTAGAGCGACCAATCCAACTCACAAGTAAAGGAATGGGTTGGAAAATCCTAGGTGCATTAGTAGCACCTTGATGATGCAATAAAGGAGAGACACCTCCACGAAGGAGGCGCGGGTCCTAACGCCACCAGACGTAGGACCTGGTGACGTGAGGCCTCCATAGGGTCACAGCGATGGTGGCAACGGCGCGACACGGCCTCGTCGGAGTTGGCCAAAAGAAAAAAAAACATAGCAAGAAGGAGGAAGATGACGATGAAAACATTTGAATATATTAATAATGAAAATAAAGAAATAATGACCAAAAAGGGAACAACAGTCCATACGGCCCTTGTTGGCCACCAAGGTGCTGACCGACAAGGTGAAGTGAAACAAACCAACAAAAAAAAATAAAGAAAGAATGAAAAACGAAAAGGAAGAAGAGGAGAAGGAAGAGCAAAGAACATTGTGGCAGGAAAAAAAAACCTATCACTTGGATCTCACCGATGACAACGACAAGAACAAGTTTGGAGAGAGAGGTTTAGAGAAAGAGGTGCATATGGAAAAAGAAAAAATGTGTGAGATAATGAAAAGTAAAAAAATAGATATAATATTGCACTTTTACTTTTGATAAACATTGGACAAAAAGTTGTACGGAGCTTTAGTGAATTACAAATTTTTGAGTATTTTTCTAGTCTATCATTCCTTATTTTGTATTGTCCCTCAATCATTTTTTAAATCAAACTTTAGACAAATATTTTTATATTGTCAATCTCTTATTTTATATTAAATCAAACACACCATTAAATAGTTTACTCATCCTATTTTTTTTTGTACTTAATCATCATAGTGTCCATATGATATATTTTAAGCAAAAATTAAAAGATAACCAATAAATATTTTAAAATTGAGTAAAATCTTAATTTTGTTTCGCAAAGATATAAATTAAATAATTTATCCTTGAAAAATAAAAATTACTATATAGGTCTTTAAAATACGCAATTTGTTAGTCACATTAATTCTAATTCAGAACCAATTCAATTGTTGTAAGACATATTTTAATTGGTTATATGGTAATTTTTATCTTTCAAATACCAATATAACCGACACTATATTTTACAAAGATTAATTTGACTATAAAATGCAAGCTTAATCACATAAAAATATTTCTAAGAACCAGATGGATTTATTAAAGGAGAAATTCTTAATCTGACGCAAGAGTCCTAATTGAATTTGAACGTCAAGAGCCGGGCTATCTGTCAAAGGTGCTTTTGAGAGACATGCTTGGGTTTGGAAAGCGACCTGCTGGCCAATAATATCGATCGTTTTCCCTTTGATCTTTCTTTTTTGGAACTTTGCTTTTATTTGGGCAATGTTTTTGCCTTTTGCTAGTTCGTCTGTGTCCAAAATTAGAAACAACCAACGTCCCTTCGCTAAAGTTGAGATCAAGGTGGGACTTGTGGTTTCAATATATGTTTCTAAACACCATAAATTTCGGCTGATTAAGGATAGTCAGTTGAATCTTATCTTGACATTGCAGAAGAGATCGAGGTTCCAATCCGAACATGGACTATATATTATGTTCTTTTTTGTTTATTTAGCAGGTTTTCATTACGTTGCCAGCTGCCACCTCATACGAGAAACAAACAACCAAAAAGAGCCGGCCTTAGTTAGTTGGAATGTTTTACAAATATGCAACATCCATGCATTCTAATCTATAAGCCAATATTTTATTGTCTGATTGTTGCGGGGGAACTTGTAATTTTAGATTTGTAAATCTTTTGGGTAAAAATGTAAACGATTCGATTCGAATGCGAAGCCTGCATTTTCATGTCGGTTCATAATGGAATCTTCCAAAGGCTGGTCTTTCCTAATAGGGACTAGTAATGCTATCGTGATCAAAGCTATCACAATGGCTTATATATAAGCTTTACCTAATAGTTGAACAGTGATTACCTGAAAGAAAAAAAAGGGTAAATTAAGTAATCCATTTTATCCCAAATTCAGGTTTTGATCAATTTTTATGTAATACAATATAAATCTTTTAATATACAAGAAAAATTAATAACATTATAACATATATATATATATATATATATTAGTAAAATTCATTATGGTCTAAACAGCTTAATAATTTCTCAAAGAGTTCAAGTAATTCTTTTTGGTGTAATAAAAAAATATTAAAACTTTTTATTTAATTCCTAATTAATCTCCTTCTGTCGAGTCTATCCATTTTAGGATAATATGTGATATTTAATTACGACTTCATGTCCAAACCAAAAAGCAAACCTTTAAACTAAGGACTTAAGTGTAAACTACTTGTGTGAACCACTATTTTTGGTAGACTCCAAACAATATTTCATCTTATTAGTTATTGGTTAAAATTTTCAACTAAAATTAGCACTGGTTCCAAACACACGTGAATAAAAATGATACGCGAGTTAAATACGACTTTTTCGGGAGGAAGAAAGAATGGAGGAACTAATAATGGAATCAAGAATAACTTCGATACTTGTAATTTTGAGGTAAAGAAAGAATTATTGATCTTAAAAATATGAAAAGCCACAACAAACCCACTGATACTCGTAATTTTGAATCTTTAAATCGAAATGATCATCCGTCTGTATCTACAGACCACAACTGTTTCAAAAACATCACATGATAAACTCTGGTTATGCTAATCATTTAATTTTCCCTGTAGTATAAACTAGCTCAATGGCATTCCTATTATGAAAACAGTAAGCATAGAGACAAAACGAAAAATATAAGTTCATACATTACAAACTTCAGATTAGATGTAAGTCTGCACAGGGCTCATGTATGTAAAGCCATGGGATTTTTCACAAAATTTGGTAAAAACAAGGTGCATTTCAGAGTAGTTGGTGTATCCCAATGTACAAAAGTATCAGTAATTCGAGTTCAGATTCCTTCAGTCAGTTGAGGTTAGACATTGAGAACTGATAAAATAAAATGCACGGGCAACCTAAAGGGCATATCTTAAATACAATATACTTCTTGCCTAGCTCAAGGTATACATCGTCATTCTAAACAACCAACCTAATAACCGTCAGACAACATACAGTTTACATATGTCAGTGAACAAAGAGATAAATGAAGTTACAGGAATAAGTAAAAAGTTCCTATACGATCTAGCAACCAGCAGAAACATATAACAAGCGTTTTGTGCAGATCATAACCTGCATCATAATAAAAGAAAAATTGAACTATTTATCAGTCAATTTTCATGTGTAGACCATAACAGAACACTCGTTAAAAACTCACAATGACATAAAATAACTCATGAACATTAACATCAGAGTGGTAACAGAGAACACGGAGCTCAGGAAAGGAAAATGAGGCGGGAAACATACACAGAGATATTGCACAAGTGGGGAAGACAATTTCAAACACAAAATAAGTAGAGGGACATAAAGAGGATTTAGTGGTCAATCTAATATAGAAATGGTTGGACTCTTAAATAGTAAAAGAAACATGCAAGTTTCAATTATTCAGTATTGTATAAAGAAAAAACATATAATGGAAAGGGGCGATTTGTTTCCACCTTGACAAGATTACTGATGAAAAGCTTTAGAAAAAAAAAATCTCATGAGGACAATAGTCAACAGATAAAAATAAGATGAAAGAAAAAGTTAACCTTATATGGCAATAATTGATCAGCACTAACGGGTCTCAGACTGTTTAAATAGATGATGGCGTGCTAACATCTCTGGTATTCCTAAAGCAGAAATGCTTTCACATCCAAGTAGCTCTTGAAGCTTTGCATCGCATAATATCACCATTGAATTTAAAGGATCCTACAAATAATATGCAGCAATTGTAGATCAAACAATTATGGACACCAATAACGCCATGAAAAGCTCAATGAAAAGAAATCTTTGAGTATGTGGGCACACAAAACGTAGTGGACATATGACTACACACCTCCAAATGGTGAAGCTTGATGTACTCCCAAACAAGTCTTATGGCTTCAGACTGTTGCATCTCTCTTCCCTCAGTGCCCAAAAATTTGGCAAGCGCTTCAGATATGACCACGGTAGATGGAGCAGGTTCAGCACTTTCAGTTTTAATTTCAGCATCCACCTTCACTCGTTTAGCCTGTGACTCCTCTGGAGCAACAAAATTGACAGCTATTTGGATTAAAGAACCAACAGTACAAAAGATGGTAACACAGCGTCCTCATTAATGTGGGCTTTGGATAGACTTCTCAATAAGACGGTAAAATGAATTAAGTATTTTTCACAAGTTAAAATCAACTTTTAGAGAATCTAAATGAGAGAAGTTTTATAGAAAGTTGAACTGCGTAAGTTATTTTTATTTATGGGAGAATCTTAATTTATTTTACCTTCTTTTCTTCTTTTCCTATAAATCCTTATCAAGAAGTTTATCCGAATAGAGCATTGGGTATTTACTACTTACTTGTAGGACCAAGTGGGATAATGTGTTTAGCTAGCAACTGATTCATCTTGAACATATCGGTGCAGTCTGTCTCAAACACCAAACGCAGGGCATCATCACAAATTATCTTTCTTTTGTTACCAGGATCTTGGAGGTTGTTTTTCTTTATGTATGCCCACAGCTGCCTCACAATCTGAATTGAGCATATTATAGTGTTCCAAAAGAATTTGTTTCTTAATCAGTGGTTTATTTCAGATAAATAAAAATTCATATTTTTACTATGAAATTAATAGAGGATCTAAGTTAGTTAGGGAAAAGAAAACTACTTCAGTTCTTGGCATTGCCGGCTCACCAACAACCGCCTGAAGTTCAGGTGAAACACCACAAACTTTGTTTAGACCGCCAGCACCACCTCTTCTTTTGCTTCCAGTTTGAACACTGGTAAATCATTTATAAAGAACACCAACACACCATCACATATGTTAATTCCATAACGCCATGCTCATTAGAATATTAGAATAGAGACAGATTGGAGAAAATCATGCATGTTCAAAGCTAATCAGAAGATGACATCTGGCACAGATATTGATCCGCTGCCTTCAAATTAACTTAATATGCAATTTTGTAGCAAATATGCTAGAACCCTAGAACTTATCGTGTGCATTACATTTACATCTCAAGGCAAAGGCCTAAAGAGTGAAGAAAGTCACAATATAACATGGGCTAGCAAAACGCTAATTATGTTCATGTACATATGAAAAATATATAAATATAAGCTGTGTTTGGACAGTATATTAAAAAAACAATGCATTTTAAATTTTGAAAAACGACAAATAACATTAAGCAAACACGATTGTCGCACGTCCTGGTCAATGGAATGGGAATAAATACACACTAGGGGCAGGAGAAGGCTAGCAAACAACAAAACTAGAAGAGGACAATAGTTCTAAAGAAAGTGATATTTGGGGACCGGGGGTATTCTCTTCCAATAAATAAAACTATTATTAGTATAGCGTGATAAAATCATCAAACGGAAAATGACATGACATGAACAAATTTACAACTATTTTTACAAAAGAAAAAAAGAAAAAGAAAAAAAGGAAGTTAAAGCTATGAAATTCCAACGATAAAATAGAAAGAAAAAAACTACGGTGTCCAATAATAATAACAACAACCAACCAACCCTTAGTTTCCAGAAATGAAACCGTACTCGAACTACATACAATATAAGATCAACCCAAGATCGTAACGGTACTTTGGACGAAAGCGAAAGCGGACAGCTCTAACCCCAAACTAAATCGAAGCAAACAAAAAACGTCGGAGCTAAGATCTTAATTAATTAACGGGACAACGACAAACCCCACGAAGACTCACCCAGTTAAGAACTTGAAGAGCAAAACAAAAGGGCATACGAAAAAACGCACCTTTCTTTGGGCACTTGAGGAGGGGCAACAGTGTGAGCATTTCGAGGAGGAAAGGTCTCGACTTTACGCGGTGGAGGAGGGTGGGGGTGCTGCTGGAAGTTGATCTCGTCGTGGAGGGCAAAATGGGAAGGAAAGTGGGTGGTTGTGAAGTGCGGTTGGGTGTGAGGGGCAAAATAGTCTTTGTGAAGTGGAGGAGGGTGAGGAACAAGTGTCTGTGGCTGTGACCGGAGAAGATGGTCGATCTGGTCTCTGATGAAACTGGCCTTGTGAGAGAGGTCTAACCCTAGTTTGGCCTCCAGCTGCTGAACGACGCCGTTTACCGTAGTTATGGAGTTTGGATCAGAGTGACGCAGTAGAGACTCCACCCCTTTCGCTATATCTTGGTCCGTCACCATTCTTCTTCTTCTTCTTTCTTCACCACCTTCATATACCAACAGAAAAAACGGCTGCTTATACCTTCTCTCTTTCTTCTTCTGTTTCTCTGTGTCTCTCTCTTTATAACATCGAAATCACAAAAATGCCCTCTGTTCCGATTTCGAAATGTCTGAAATGACAACGGTGTTGTGTCGTGAGGTTATTAATGTGTAAAAGGGTAATTTCCCCGGGGGGGTGGATAAGAGGGAGTAGTTGTTGAGGGGTAGAAACGTAAAAAGGGGTAAAAGTTGCATTGGGAAGGAAGGGGCTTGCTTCTTTTTGACGTTAAAGATGAATGAAATGTGCCAAGACATTGACAAAGTGGAAACCGTCTCCATCTCTTTAGACTTTGGCAACGAGGAATGAGGTAAAACGGAAGCAATGTGGAATTACAAAAATGCCATTTATCTTCTTCCCGTGGCATGTTGAGGATCTTGGATTAGGGGGACAATTTATTTTAAAAAAATAAAAATTAATAATTATGATTATCATATATATATATAAATAAAGATATAAATATTAAAATAATAAAATTTTAGAATAATGATTCGAAAATAATAAATTTAAATATATAAAATTAAAGAATATAAAATATGAATATATAAAAAGATAAAAATAATGAGTTCAAATATATAAAATTTAAAAAATTAAAATATAAAAATATTAAATAATTATATTTAAGTTTTAAAATGAGAATATACTCTCACTCATATATATATATATATATATATATATATATATATATATATATATATAAATCCACCAATGTATCTTCCAAATCAGAAGAGTGAGTGGGGTACATAAAAGTTTTGAAAATATTAGTATGGTGGGACATGTAGGGGATATCAATCAGTTTCAGTTGTTAGGGATTCGGGGAGTTTGGTCATCTAATTAAGATTGTGTAATTGGTGGGGGGGCTTCATCTACTGCTCAGCTAACACAGTCAACGTAGAGGAATGGAGAATTTCACTCCTAGTCCTAGACAACAACCATGGTCCATGGCCCAGTTTAACCATGTTTTAAGATAGCGAAATATGGAAATCTAACCTCTTTGTTTCGCTTTTAACATACGGGAAATCCTTAATAATTTGGATGCATGAATTTACTACACTGTGTGACGGGTCTTTTCACGCAAAGATCTCTAGATCGGGGCAAATTATATGTCACATCACCTAGCCCAACCTCAGTGGTCAATGGTAAAAATATCTTCTTAGGTTATACTGTGTTTGCTTTACCTGATTTCCACTTTTCGAAGCAGGTTAAAACGTAAATTCTTGTCTTCAAGTATCTGAACACTAATACAGACAGGTACTTAGTCGTGTACATGAATTTAGGATATTGATCACTGATGTCCTTAGTTTCGTTCATGCGTTAAAAATTATGGCCACCAAATATTAATAATATTTTTTTAAACTCTTCAATTCTAACTTTTAGAGTAGTAGTTAGCAAGCTTAACTGTTATAAATCTTTACTAAAGGTGCTTTTAACATTGATTTTTTTTTTTTAAGTATTTGCTAATATGAAAGGTTTTTCTAGCGAGATTAAATGAATAAGTTAGTTAAATTATACAAAAAAAACTGAATATATTAAAAAAAACGAGGCTATAAAGTTCTTAACTACATGCAAAACTAAAAATAGTCATCACAAAATCTCATAAATCTCAATATATTTAACTGTATATAAAAATAGTAGGTAGTAGGAAAGATACCTGTGCTGATGTTTCTAAACATATGTTAAAGTGCACCTGGTATTTTTGTCTTCAAGTAGAGTCGTAGAGATATTAAAATGCAAGAGAATTCTAAACTAGTTGTTCCAAAACAGATCCTATAGGATGACAATGGAGAGAGATAAAAAAGCTAGTAATCTTTCCACACCCGGTCATACTTACAGGGTATCAATTAAACAAATATCCACAAATATATACAGATATTTATGTGTTTCTGTAAATATTTGTTAAGATATAAATATAAATTTAAAAAACTAAAAAAATATCATTTTAAACATATATTTATATTAAAAAAGTAATTTTATAACATATATTCATAGTAAAAATAAATAATTTTGAAATATAGATTTATACTAAAAATATATTCAAGCAATTTACTTTATATAATTAAAAGTATTTAAATAATTCTATGCTAATGTACTTGGTTACAAGTATCTTACTACTTGCGCCCCACCCTATTAATAAACATGTGTCTGTTTTATATTCATAACAAATCTTACCTGCAGCTATTTGTGGGTACAGTTTTATTTTTTCATTCCTAAGCAAAACCTTTAATTTATGACATTGATAAATGAACCAAAGATAAAGATTTTTATGGGAATGTTTAAAATTATATTATTCATGATTTTATTTATATTTTTTTATGATTTTTACAATAAATAATTAAATATATTTTTAATATCTTAAATAATATGTTAAAGAGGTTACTAATATCTTAATTATCTTTTTTTATCAAAATATCCTTAACTATTTTACAACAAATGTTATGAATTACTAATAAGAAGATAAATTTATTCTTTCTCTTGTTGAAATGAAGAAAAAGACTAACACACTTTAAATAATTAAGTGAAGAGAGATGAGTTTAAATACTTTTAAGGATAATTTTGAAAAAATAATTCAAATTACTAATAAATTTAATATTATTAACAAAATTAACCAATCTCTTAAACAAATTCTTAAAAAGTTTGAATGAGTTATAATATAAGTCTCCTTAATCAGTGTTCTTAAGACATTAATTAAAAAAATTTAAAAAAATTATTTATTATGAAAATTACATGAGAACTTAAAAAAATCGTGGACAACATAATTTTGTGCATTCTAATAATTTTTTTAGCCAATATTTTAAAGACACTGATTAGCATTTTTCAAAGAATATTACTATATTTAATGATGAATTATATATACTCCCTCCTTCAGCTATAATTATAAGATATAAAGCTTCTATTCTCAATTGATCCTTTTTTCTTCCCCTCTGTAGCCTCAATGTTGTCTTTTATATATTTATTAAGAAAATTAATTAATTAAATTATTAACATTAAATTTAT
>PYAF01002407.1:5456883-5472314 GCA_007407185.1 Glycine tomentella | reverse complement strand
AGACACTGATTAGCATTTTTCAAAGAATATTACTATATTTAATGATGAATTATATATACTCCCTCCTTCAGCTATAATTATAAGATATAAAGCTTCTATTCTCAATTGATCCTTTTTTCTTCCCCTCTGTAGCCTCAATGTTGTCTTTTATATATTTATTAAGAAAATTAATTAATTAAATTATTAACATTAAATTTATCTTTCCACAAAAAATATTAAATTTGTTTATAATTATAATATTTTTCAAATTTATCTTTAATTTTATTGAAAATCTATTCATATTCTCTCTAATATCCATAAGAGAGAGAAAAAACAATTTATGATATTTTAGTCAAAAATAATTAATACATATATAAAATGAGAATTTATAATTTAAGAAAAAAGTATTGAAAAATATATTTCATAAATAGGAACAAAGTAATAGTTAATATATATATATATATATAAATTGTTGACTATATTTCATATATTCCGTTTAATTATTAGATTTCAAGAATAAAAGAATTACTCGTGCAAGTGGATCCTTTCTCTTATCTAAAATATATAGGATTCGTGATTGAATTAAGGCAACCCGAATACAAACACAAAATAAAAAATATAAAAAAAAATAGGCAAGCGAGTAAAAAATAATTTAGGGCATAAAGGGATCATGATGATTCCAGCTAAAAAGATAATATGATAATTGGAGGTAATAAAACACAAGTGAAGTGACATAGAGAGGAGAGGAGAGCATGGCAGAGACTCAGATTCTTAACCTCGGAGGCCCGCCAAGCTTAAGTACGAGGAGACTGCCATGCCGTTCGCATTCCCAAAACTGGACTTGTTTGCAGCACAAACTCAAGTGCAACGGCAGATTCCTTTGCCTTTTCTCCAACAACAGAAAGGAGGTATCTACTCTTTGGTTTTCCTTATCCATGCGTTTGGGAATGGGCTCTCTGCTAAAGTTTCCACAACACTTGCTCAATTCTCTTTACTGCACTTTTTAGCATTTAGTGGCACTATTTGTCCAATTCAAGGTTTCAATATTCCTTCTCTAACTTTTTTTATAAAGGCTTATCAATTGGAGAGGAAAGAAAACATGGATAACCATGCATACCTCCAATAGTTCTCACACTATTAGTTTCTCTGCTATAGATGTCTTGTCTTGTATTGCTTAGATATAAGTCACGCTATACCTTAGTCCAAAGCCTTCCACAATATTCTCTCTAGTCTTGGCACTCGATCATATGCTTTTTCCGAGCCAATAAAAACTTCATATGTAAGTTTGTTTTTATGTTTAAGCACCTTTCCATCAACTCCCGTAGAAGATAAGTAGCTTTGTTGTAGAACTTCCTAGCATAAATCCAAATTACATATAGGAACCAAAGTGTTCCTTCTTCTATTGATCTGACATCACATTTCTTAGTGAGCTAAAATGATACATTGTTCTCCGACACATTTCCAAACTTCACTAGGAATACTTTTAGGACCAATAACTTACCATTATCCATCATTGCAAGGACTTCTTTTACTTCCCAAACAGTCAAACTAAAATTCTATGATAATAAGTTAAATTTTGTTCCACCCTCTTGAATTTCTTATTCTTCCATATTACAAGTCAATCCTTGCCCATCATTGGAAAATCTTAGAATTTAGACTTAGGGCTATACGCAACATCAAAAATCGGCTTGAAAAGTGAGGATTGTCCAAACTTTATAAGCTCTATTTTAGTAATCTCAAGTTGATATGGGCCTAAACACCACCCTTGAGGCTGGCAAGTAAGGCAATCACAATTAAGACGGCTTTCCAACACATCCCCTCGTGCCTAGGGCTATCATCTAGAGAGTGGCAAATGCAGGTGGCCCAATAAGGGATCTAGAATAGGGTTTGATACCATCCTAGAATTTGGACTTATGGTCTAACTCAACCCTAAAAACTAGCTTGTAAAATGAGGATTGCTCAAGCTTTATAAGCTCTATTTAAATCATATCCCTAGTTGATGTGGGACTAAACACTACCCTTGAGGCTACAATTAAGGGAAGCCCAAAGAAGCCGCAATTAAGTTCAAATAGAAAACTTATAAAAATAGGTCTCTCAGCTCTCTTTGATATCTTGTGGGGGAGTGTTGAAAGTCAGAACTCAAGACAGAATATTCTACATTTATTTTATAGCAGGTTGTTGGCAAGAAATCTCTGATCTAGAGGAAACAATATATCCTTTAATTATTTGTATTTAATGTAACAAGCCTATATAAACCAATCTATGTGGTGTCTTCAATCACTTGATGACTCCTAATTGTGATAGATGCTTCTTGAAACTGTGCCCCTGTGGATGTTGGATCTTCATTCACTGTCTCAGCCTCTCTTGTCATATTCAGCACTGGAATCATTGCTCTCTCCATGAGAGAGCTTTGATACCATATCGTATTTTGGATGGGGATGCAAAGTTGGTGAGGTCAAAGATCATAAATCTCAAAGAATAACAGAGGAGTTCCATAAAAGTAATTTTTTGTATTGAATGAATAATAAATGCTGATATAAGAAGGACTTACAAGTATTTATAAGAATGCAATGGAAGCTAAACTAAACTATAACAGAATGATGCATGCAGTTGCAACTAATTGACTGATCTCCTAACTGAATGATTTGAGCATATGCAAGTTAATTTCTATTACTTGTCACATGACTATTAGATGTCAAGGTGATCCCATAATGTAATGCTGTGTTTCAATTCCTTTTCCTTTAGGTAATGTTTAGAAGATGCCTTAGTTTACAGAACTGCTTTGGTTTGTTATTTAGTGTAAATATTCTGCTGGCTTCATCATGTTGTGTAGGTACAATTTTCATGAAACTATAAAAAATGAATTATACTCTCTTGTTTGTGAAAGAGAATGTTGTTTTCACTATCAGTTGATATTGATATAATTATAAAATTTTGGCCTCATGATTGGTTATCCATAGAAATAGTTTATCACTAAAATAAGTCAAATCTATTTTAAATCTTGAGATGATGGACTTTGTATACTCCTTGATGCCTCACAAAGCTGGTGTGAAGGGCACTAAAAAACTGAAAGTGAATTTGAATTGCAGGAACAAGCTAGAAAAGCATTAGAAGGTGCACTAAGTGGGAAGAAAAATGAATTTGACAAGTGGGACAAGGAAATTAAAAGAAGAGAAGAGCTGGGAGGTGGAGGTGACACTGGTGGAGGTGGTTGGTTTGGGTGGCGTAGATGGTTTGGCTGGTCTAATGATGATAATTTTTGGCAAGAAGCAAAACAAGCTATTCTTACTATACTTGGTCTTGTTCTAGTAGTAAGAAGTTTCCTCATTCCTCTTTCAACTCTCTTACTAATAGTCATGAATTCATAATTCATAATAAGTACTATGTGTCTGTATTTTCAGTATCTCCTAGTTGCAAAAGGCGATGTGCTCCTTGCTGTCATCTTCAATCCATTGCTATATGCACTTCGGGGGGTGAGAAATGGATTTGGTTTCATTTCATCAAAAGTCTTGAAAAATACTTCTACCAGCAATCAGCCAGATTTTGGTGGACTTTCACAGAAGAAAGCTTATCAGCATACTTCTGCCAAGGAGAATGTTGTAAGAAAATGGGGTAGTGACTAGTGAGTAAATCGTCCTGTAAAGGTTGGGCTATTTATATTACCCCCTCTTAATTTGTTCAACATCACCTTTGCTCCAAGCAAATATTAGTGCAGGGGATTTTTGTTGTAACTCACAAAGTTTGTTTATTTTCTTGACATCTGAACAATGGTTAATTTTTGTTTCCTCTTTTGTTATCCTGAGAAGTTAGTTAAGATTACAAAATGATCCTTTACAAGCCTGCAATTGATAAGGAAAATTTGTTTGTGAAACTGGGTTTTAACTTTCGACTGTGGTTACTTCTAAATTTTATTATCAACTGCCTCTTGATTGGTTTTGTGTTGCGGTTTTGTCATATTTTATAAAATATGCCATGAAAGCACAAGATCAAGTCCGAAAACAAATATTCTCGTTGGCTTGAATACTAGTTTAGTGTACAAACACCTGAAAAATGCCCCCCAAAAGATGCCTGGTGCATTTTCAGTTCTCTGTAAACCTGCAAAGTCTTTTTTTTTTTTATTTTTTATTGTTCTTGATTATTTGGAATACAATCCTTACATGGTATGGCCTGTCATTGAATTATTTGCTCATTTCATTTTCATCTGAGCTTGACTCATAATTTAAACACTAAGAGCCAGATTAGCAAATAGAATATTTTTTTTAGTAGAGTTGTTATTTTTTTGGTTAGATATTTCTATTAAGACATATTGACCCCAAAAATGCTCTATCAATTAATGTAATAAACATGAAAGCAATTGTTGCATTAAATACTTGAATATCAAAATACTTAATCAACAGCTGAGATTGTATTTGATTTTATCATAATTGTCACGCTAGGTACGTAGCTGAACGTCAACAAGCTCCCGAACAGTAAGATAATGCTCATTAAGGTGAGATATTCTACTTATCAGAAAAGTGAGAAGAGAGGCAAGTAATACTTAATTGATGTTGCCAGAAATCATGGAACTCAGAAAAATAGAGGAGTACCAACAAAGTAATTCATTGTGTCTGATTAAAATTTGATAAAAGATATATTGACAGTAGGTAAATGTTCTGTATATAGAACTTATTTCTAACAAGCTAATATTACTCTTAACATTACTTTCTAACTAATCAGAATAAATTATAAGTTTCAGTGTATTTGGAAGTGCGTCCAAAAGGTTAGACACATGATACCTGGAAGCAAGAATATGTAGCTATAGCTTCTACCTCCCCCCCTAATATTTAACGTGAAAATCAGCGTGAATGTGTGTAATTAACACATTTCCAGACACGCACTTAGGCACTTAGTTTGTGTTATCGGGTTTAGGAGAAAAAGTGACCACGACCACTTATTTGTGGGAAGATTGTGAAATGAACGTGCTTTCCTCATTATTTTTTCGACTAACGTGATGGACCTGAATATTTGATGTTCATGTTCCCGTACTTCAATAACGTAGTTCAATAATTTCTAGGACAGTTAAATAAATCTGTTAAAAAATAATTATTGATTTTTGTATTCCTTGAATAGTTGGCAATACATTGTTTAATTTTTGTTTAAGCAAAATGTGAGACCGCAAGCAATCATAAATGATGAGAATATCTTGCATTTAAAATGTTTTGTTCTACCCGAATTTAATGACTGTTATGTGTGTTATATTTCAAAAATTTCTTATGGACCTAAAATCTACGTGATCATTTTTTCGTTGGAAGAAAACTTCATCGTGAAGATGAAAAAACTAGTGTCACAATATGCAGTAAATGATATATTTGGTGAGGGAAATACAGACTTCTTCTTTTTTTTTACATTCTAAGATCCATCAATATTTAAAAGTCACGTTAAATATTTTAATTTTTATTTTATTCACAAAAATTTAAAGTTGAAACTTTATTTAAATGAAACCAATGAACTTCTTAATTAGTTCTTTTTTCTTCGATACTCTCTTAATTAGTTCTTAAATGTATATATAATATTGAAATTTTGTTTAGGTCACCAGCTTATGGTTTATTGTCAGCTTTTAACGTTTTTCTTGATAGTAACGGTATTACCCATAAAAAAGCCTGAAGGAGTCAAACTCCATGTTTAGTTCCCCACCCAACTCAAACCTCGATCAATCTTATTAATTGTTTTAGTTAGGTCAAGACTATCAATTCGTTATTTTCGTTTGTTTTATATATATAATCTTTCTATATATCTTGGGTTTAAATGTTACTATATTTTAAAATATAAATTTGCAGTTAGTGCTACAAGAGTGAGCTTCACGATGACGAGGAGTCTCTCCCATATTTGTCGTTGAATATTTGTGAATTGCGGATCACCACACGACCATTTCCTTCTCTCTTTGTTGCCTTCTTGACATCTGCAACACTCATTTTTTTCAATCAACCTTTTCTTCCTCAACGCAGTTCAATTCTTCTTCCTTTTGCACGTAAATTGGACAATTCAATTCAATTTATCTTCGTTGCGAGTTTTCTTGTGTTTCAAACTAGCTAGGTGGTGCTTCTTGTAAAAAGCTAGCTGCCATCTGGGTTTTGGCACCGTTGATGTCTTTGGCCATTGGGGTGGTCTCCAATTGCAAAAGCAATATGGGTTTTGATGACGACAAAGGCAAAGAGGTTCCTGAAACGCAGCACTCGGGAAAAACGGTTCATGTTCATGAAGATGAAAGTGGCGATGAACGAGGCACGAGTCTCAGTAGACACTTGAGTGAAGGCTCCATTGCTGCAACCGAGGATGAAGATGAGGACGTTGAGAGGAGGATTGACTTGGGTCCCCAGTGCACCTTGAAAGAACAGCTTGAAAAGGATAAGGTTTCATCTTTTATTCTCAAAGATCTATATATATATGTTATGCTTTGTTCTCCAGATAAAACTTAGATGCAATTCTATAGATATTTTCCATCAAAATTACAGTTTTATCTTGATAATTTGATTAATAAAGATTTGCGTTAAAAGTCAACATATGTTAACTCTAATTCTAGTTTGAACAATGTCAAAAGAAACTAATTAAGGAACTGTTCTTTTAAGTTTTTTCCTTATTCTTCTGTGTGTCATTTATGCCTGTGTTGTGTTTTCTGCTTGAGATCTTAGGATGATGAGAGCTTGAGGAGGTGGAAGGAACAGCTTCTTGGCAGTGTTGACATGACTTCTGTTGGTGGTAATTGTACTTGTTCAATTGCTACCCTTTAAAGTTAAATTGGTGATTCGGTTTCTTCTGATTTCTGTTTGTCCAGATCATCTTGATCTCAAACAGGAGTCTAGTCGTAAGCTTTTTAACAGTCAAATATGATCTAAAACAGAATGTTGTTCAATTATACTGTGAATTGATAATAGATTTAAGAAAAAATCTTTAACATCTTTTGAGACACGAATAAAAAAAATCGAAACATTTCTTTATAATTTTTTGCCTCTAATATTGCTGCTGGCTTTTCCTTTTGATTATACTGTTTTGATGGTTTACTGCATGTTAAGTGGTGATTTTTTTAATTTGTGGTTGCATGTTTTGTTGCTTCTCCTAGTGACAATAATTTTGCCATAGAATTGTATTTAGTAGTTCTTGACTTAACTTTTGACATGTTTTTGTGAATACTTAAGAATCTCTGGAGCCAGAAGTGAAGATACTGAGCCTTGCAATCAAGGCGGCCGGTAGAGAAGACATTGTTCTTCCAATACCAGAGTCAGGAAATCCTAGTGGCTTATGGTTTACTTTGAAAGAAGGTAGCCGTTATAGTCTCATGTTCACTTTCCAGGTCAGCCATAATATCGTTTCAGGTCTCAAATACACCAACACTGTATGGAAAACTGGTCTCAAGGGTAAGTAGTTTTTAAAGTAAAAAATAATATAAAATTATATAAGTAAATCTCCTAAACATTAGAAATTATATAAGTTTATTCATTTAATCTTTAAGTTGACTTATATATCTCATTATGGGGCCTTGTTACAGTTGACAGCACTAAAGAGATGATTGGAACATTCAGCCCTCAAGCAGAGCCTTACACGCATGAGATGCCCGAAGAGACAACACCATCTGGGTTATTTGCTAGAGGGCAATATACGGCTAGATCAAAGGTACGTAGTAGTTAGTAATATTTAATGCATGCTTCCTTAATGAACAGCTTGTTAATATTCCTACATACGGTTTGATTAAGAGGGTTTTAAAATTGCTAGTATTTCATGACTTTATTATCGGGGGAAAAAAAGTGGATATAAGCCTGCAATGGTCACGAGATCCAGCACTGGTGCATTAAATAAGAAAAATTACTTAGCCGATCCTGTAAATTCCTGTCTATTTGTCCAACTGTCCGTATTGATGTTGTGGCTTGTTTTGGAAAGGAAGTGAGCACAAGTTAATGTCTCTTTGGCATCAATCATCCCACCAATAAATTTGTTGCCAGACTTCATGTGTATACATTTAACCACTTACTATTAAAAATTCAAATTCACGGGAGTACATTTCAAATTAATTAGTCCTCAAAATTACTATGAATTGAGACATTTTAACTTCTGATATTTAATTTAAAAACTTACTGTTAATTCTTAAATTTACAAAATATCATTAACTTTAGTTTTTAATTAGTACAAAAACAACAATGAAAAAATAAAGTAGAAAAATATTAAAATGGGAAGTTTTGTGTGTGTGTGAAGTTAGGAACTAATCAAGAACTTTTTTAAAAAAATCTTAGATGCTAAAATGTTGAAATATACAATATTCTCAACTCAAGGACTAACAATTTAGAAGTTTAATCTCTTTGTATCGATCCTCACAAGTCATCTTTAGTTACAGCTTTTTTATTTGGATTAGTGCATTACTTGACCTCCTATTTTTGTGTCACGTTTTTCAGTTTGTTGACGATGACAACAAGTTGTATTTGGAGATCAACTACACTTTTGATATTCGGAAGGAATGGCTTTAGGAGTCAACTCACCTCTCCATGAGTGATGTTTAATCTGTAGTCATTGTTATTTGAGCTGAAATTGCCTTCAGTTTTTACTTGTTTCTTTCTTCATTGTTTATTTATCTCTAATCCTGTCTGAAACCAGTAATCTTAACAATAACAAAGTGATTTTTTTTGGAGGAAGAAATTGATATTCGTTTATTGGCGGATAATTTTGTCAACAACTCCTAGTTTGCCTCTTTCTTTGGGTGCACTATTATGCTTTGTTTAATTTTCAGTCTCGCTCTTTGTAACCACTGAGAAGCATTTTTCTGAATTTGTTTGTGCCACTATATCTTATTATTATGTTCTTCCAGTTTTTTTTTTTAGAAACATTAGGAAGATTGTGATGACTCAAATTCAAGCAAGCTTGAGATGTTGCTCTCACTTGTGCTTATTAACTGCTTCTCAGAGATTGAAACTTGAAAAGATAACCTTCAGCTTGTATTAAATCAAAACCATACCTCAAAGATCAATTGCCAAGTACACCATTGCTAAAAGGTGAAAAGGATTGCAGTGACTGACAATGAACATGAAGACATTCAAATCATTGACTTGCTTTACTTTTTTGTGTCCATTCAAATAAATAAATTTGCAAAAATAGTAAATAAATAAATTTACGTTCTCTTCCTCCGTCCATTGAAAAAGTGAAAGGAAAGTAAAAAATGGAACTCACCGAAGAATAGAATAAATGACAGAAAAATAAATAATTGAAAAGTAAAAGTTAATAGCGGACTAAAAGGAACACATTTAGACTTAGCATCAAACATATTATGAGCATGGCTTCATTAGTAGGACATATTGGGAATAATTGTGTATAGCTAAGATGCAGTATAGTATATTATGTAATTAATTCTAATTCCAATAATAAAGTGTTAGTTATTTTTTTATCATTTTTATACTGTTTGGTAAAAATAGTTGACTTGATAAAGTTCTTGATTAAAATTAAATATTTGTTATTATAATAAAGATTATGAAAATAAGAAACAAGTTTTTTATAATTTTAATCCAAATTATTCTTGATCGTATATAGGACATCAATAATCCGGATAAATCAATATATATGTAATGATCTTTATTGAATAAAGATTAATGAATCTCATTTATTAAATTGCATATATAGATTGTATATGTGGATGTCATCATTGAACTTACTCAATTGAGAATTCCTAATAGTTAATATTATCTTGATATGTTAATAGAAAGTTCTTAAGAAGAAATATAATAATTTCATTTGACCTAAGATGATCATAGTACTTAACAAGTTATTTGTTATATTTTAATTTTAGACACCTAATGTCTTAGGACACTAGTTGAATGAATATTGAATATGATTAAATACTTGTAGAATTAATGATTAATTAATAAGGAATCAATCAAATCTAGGTAATGAGTTTGAGTTCTATGATAAAATTGAGACTTTGGCCAAGATAAATGAATTAAAGAAAAAAAGAGTTTTTAAAGTCATTCATTTATTGAATATAATATATTAACTTATTAGAGTTTGACACTAATACTATATTTTAGAGTTAACCTTGAGTTGTAAATGATAGAAAAAATATTACATTATTCATTATTCTTTTATTGATTTTTGAAAGTAGAAGTTGTTATTTTATGTTACCTGGATATTAAGGAGTGTTGCTAGATATCCACCTTGATTAGTAAATTAATTATGAATAATTATTATCGATTTAGTATTGAACCTACATGATCACACACAAATGAGTATTTCAATCTTTGCAAACAAAAATAATTTATTTGATAATTAAAATATAGAATTTAATTTAATCAAATAAATATTTTAGTGAAATATTATTATATTTTCTATTAGCACCAATAATATAATTAATATAAACAAAGAGTATTATTTTATAAATGTGGAAGTTGTCCATAAAATAAGAATAAGATTCTATTACTACATATCAAGATCAGATCATATGATTACTTATTTAATTAGTCAAGTGATTATTTGATAAAAAAATTTAATTGATTTGAGATATGTTTTTTTTTTTAATTTGAGATATGTTTTTTTTTTTTAATTTGAGATATGTTTTGAAAGATGAAGATTGAAGAAAAAGAAGGTAGGTGAATGGTTGGTGCAACAGTTCAAAAGAGGATTGTCAACTTTATTTACATTAATTGATTTTGGCTGTTATTAGTAGCAAGAAATTATAATTTTAATTTTGAAACAAATATTGGCGGGAGCATATGTAAAGAAAAATTTATTGAAGAATAAATGCAATATATTAGAGATCAAAAACATATTTAAGTCAAAATTATTATAAGTCTCCTTTGCTTTTTCTTTATCCTTCTTAGTGATTATTTCATCAAGTACATTAATAATAAATTTTTTATATTTAGATAGTTTTTGTTAAAATATTAGTAGGGATTTTAAACCCATGACTTCTCCTTTCCTTCTCCCTTAAATCCTCCTTTCCAATTACCACTTAGCTAATCTTATAACTTCATTAATTTTGTATATTAATAGTTTATATAAAATTTAAATTCATTGAAAATTTAAGTCTATTTTTTTACTCATTCAGTCTCATGATGATCATCGTGTAAGAAGAAAAAAATTGTTAAAAAATAACTATCATTTTAATTTTTCAATATTACATTAATTATTTTTTTCACTTGTATTCTTTACAATATGGATCTTGCTAACCAGTGTCCTTAATACATTGGTTAAGAAACTAAAAAAATAAAATATTTATTGTAATGTAAAAAAAGTTATAGATGACTTAATTTTTTGCATTCCAATAAAATATTCTTCCTTTTAGTTCTTTAATCAATGTTCTAAAAAAATTGATTAACATTTATCTTATAATATTAACATTTATCTTATAATATTAATGATATGGACTAAAAAAAATTAATGATAATAAAATTAATTTTTATACATTTATTGAATTTGTTTGATTTGTGTAAAACAACCTAACATCACAATTATAATCAGAGAGAGTAAATACTTAAATAATACCTTCCCTATGAGTAGTAGTGATATACTCCATTAAATTTTTCGCACTTTTATACCACATTATTTACCATTAATTACACGATGCAAACTTTACTCTTTAATTAATATTTTTTTAGTGTTCCATGCATTTTCCATGACAAACTTTGAGCAATGTTTGCAAGTTTCAGATTCTTTTAATGTCTTGAGATTATTAGTTAAAATGCTGGTATGAATTTATAACAAACGAATTTGAATCCTCTTGTGCTTCTCATGAAACTTTTCTAGATCCGAAATATCAACCCTCTATCGTATTTTCTTTCTTCCTTAATTAGTTATCTTGTAGTAACAAATTTAACGGTACATATACCTTTGTAAGATATTGATTAAACGAAATCCAACAACACGAGTTGATAACAGAAAGGTCACGTTGGAATGGACCATATAGACTCTAGCTATCCCATATTCTTTTTGTCATGTTGCACATCATTAACTACATGATTATGTTCTATTCATGCATTTTCCTAAACAAACATTGAGCAACTTGGCACGTTAATTTCATTTAAGCTTAGTGTTTTAATTTGGTTAAATAACATGATTCCAAGCCATATCAAGTTAATATTATAGTTAAATTGATTGATTATGTTGATCGGTGGAGGAGCGAATTCAAGAAAGTTATAATATTATAATGGTTTAAGAAGACTGATCCAACGCCTATTAAGGAGACTATCCAAGTTGTGCCCTGACCCCAAGTCAGAAGAATCATACTAGCTAGGTATATGATAGATAATGGAGGAGGAGATAAGCAAGTTCATGAATATATATGGGTTCAAGTGATTGCATGTTTATGTTACTGCTACACAGGCTTTCCTAAATTGTTGGCTATACTACCCATAATGACCCTTTTTCTTGCCCTTCCTCTTGGCCTTGGCACCATGCATCTCGTTGCCATTCTTGCTTTCTTCATCTCCTGGCTCGCCAACTCCAAACTCCTACTCTTTGCCTTTGGCAAGGGTCCTTAATTTATCCGACCCATCATTCTCACTCAAACAGTTCCTAATTGTTGCCTCCTTCCCCATCAAGATCCACTCTCAGAATCAAACCTCATCGCATTCGCACAATAATAATTCCATATTTGCAGGGGTGGTAACAGTCTACTGTTTCAGCGACTACATACATCCTACGATACTATACTGCCTTCATTGCTTGTACTTGTATCATTCTAGCCATGGTTTCGGTCTTGGTTCAAACCATACTAGGGAATCATCCAGGGTCATACTTCGATGAGCCATACCTCTCTTCAATTCCTCGCTACAAGACTTTTGGGGCCGAAGATGGAACGTCGCCGCTAGTAATATCCTACGCCTCACTTTGTTCGATCCTACGCAGCGACTCGGGTTGCGTGTCTTTGGGCCTCAACTGGCCCTACTCGTTGTCGTCTCTGTCATCTTTCTTGCCTCAGGCCTCATTCATGAGCTTCAAGTTTCAATTACCCAGAGTGGTGTCGGTGCCTCTCACCCTTGGGTTCGTCATGTTCACCGCTTTTTGGTTGTTTTTCCCTCAACTTCTCCGATGTAACGCTGACCAAAGGCTGCTTCAGGAGTTCCAATTAAGCTGTGGGCGGCTTTCTAAAAAAATCTTATTCTTCCCTCCTTCTACTTCTCTATGCATAAGTCATTGTAACTTTATGGCTTTTCCCTTCCTTTTCAATCAAATCATTCTCCATTATCTTTTTACAATGAGTCAAGAGTGTGCTTGCTGGTATCTAAATATTAAAATAATTCATTTTAGATAATCCAAGTCTTATGTTTAAAAATGGTGTTTTAAACTAGTGCCTTGTAATTTAGCCAAAAAAGTTACCACATTAATACCTAGCTTCTCTTAAAGATGATGGTAAATGGTAATTGTTCAATTCAATATGGAGACGCTAGGCAAGAACGATCCCATGGAGTGAAGCCAATAGTTCACCATGCAAGTTGGTAGAACTACCACAAGAACCTGAAATTTCAAAAACCCAAGCCCCGTCAATAATTTAAATGACATAAATTGGGAATATTACCTTTATAATTATTATGAATTTGATTAGGTTACATTAATCGAGTAAATATTTTTATGTTTTTATTCAATATGTGTCGGTATATAATAAATTTATTAATTTTATATAATAATTATATTAAAAATCATGTTTGACATGATTTTTTTAATTATTATATTTTTAATATTTATAATAATATATAAATTAAAATCTTATTATTTAGTCGTAATATAATATATTTCATTATTTCTATGAATTTAATATTGTCACATAAAATCGCAAAAAAATACGTGTAAAGACACGATAGATAAATTTTTCTATATCTTTCTAAACTCAGCATGATATATTTAATGTTATAGCTTTATACTTAGCCCAACCCAATTCGATAAGCCCACCCGGTTTGGTCGATTCGAATCGACACATCGTGATCAAGAATCAAACCAAAGACAGCGTGTTAAAGATGGTTAATAATAATTATTAATCGTTAAATAAGGAATCCGTGCCCCCAAAATTGCGACTGAATTAGATTATAAAACCCTAGGAGTTTGTTGTTTTTTCGAATTGGGAAATTTATCTTTTGGTGTTGAGAGACAGAAAATGTCGATAGACCTGTTGTTGAAGCCGTCTTGTGGCGGATGTGGTTCAACCACCGATCTCTATGGGAGCAATTGCAAGCACATGACTCTTTGCTTGACCTGCGGCAAAACCATGGCGGAGAACAAAGCTAAATGCTTTGATTGTGGCGCCACCGTTACTCGCTTGATTCGAGTTCGATCTCTCTACCTATCTTCAATTATCCGTTCCGTTGTTTTGTTTTTTCTTTCTCAATTCTAAATTTAATTTAATGGGACGATATTTTAATTTGCTTTCAGTTTGTTGCAATGGTGTGATTAGAACTTTTTTTTTTTTTTTTTTTGTATGTGTGTGACAGGAATATAACGTTCGTGCAAGCTCTGGCAATGACAAAAATTACTTCATTGGGAGATTTGTATCTGGTTTGCCTGATTTTTCCAAGAAGAAAAGTGCTGAAAACAAGTGGTCCCTGCAGAAGGATGGATTACAGAGCCGCCAAGTTACCGATGCTTTGCGGGTACTGAATCCATCCTCCAATGTGCAAATGTTCTTTCCACTTTTCTAGTCTTCATCGTATCTGATATTTCATTGAGTATGTCTAAAAGGAGTGCTTAAGCACCGCATTTCATAATGGATGCATAACTGAAATGTGGTAAACAAACATGTTAGTCATCTGGGTATTGATATTGTATAATTGCTATTGAATTGTGATGGATCATGTTTTTTTTTTTTTTTTTTTAATTCCTGAATAAACTTCTTGCTGCACTATACATAGGAGAAGTTCAAGAACAAACCATGGCTCTTGGAGGACGAAACTGGTCAGTCTCAATTGCAGGGTCATCTTGAAGGCGCACAATCAGCTACCTATTACCTGCTCATGATGGAAAGAAAGGAGTTTGTTGCCATTCCTGCTGGTTCTTGGTATGTTAGTTGTGTTAAAGAATAAAGATTTTGTTTTTCCGTGATATGAATATTCCAATGTTTATTTAGGTTTAAGGTGAAGTTTATGATGTGACCTTTCTAAGCTACTATTTTTTTTTCTGTTTGTGAAATTTATTATTTTTTATTCGATAATTATGTAAATACATGGTAGGATAGATAAAATATTATAACAGGTCACTCTTGAGGAAAAACTATGAAGCCAAGAAAAAAGGCAAGCTTGGTAACTTAGACAAACTGACAATTTTTTCAAATTTCTTTCCTTAGTAGATGTAAACATACAAATCGATTTTTAGGGTTGAGTTAATCTCTAAACCAATTGTAAGATGGTATCAAAGTCTATTCTGGATTTGTTATTGAGTTACCTGTATTTGTCTATGTTCTAGATGTCTATTTCTAAGTGTTTGTTTTTGGGGGGGGGGGGGGGGGGGGGGGGGGG
>PYAF01002407.1:5433154-5447130 GCA_007407185.1 Glycine tomentella | reverse complement strand
TTTATAGCACAGCTTCATATTCAGTGTTCAAGTACACCATTGGAAAGTATAGAATTTCTCCCAGCAATAAAAAGGGTATAAAATCTCATCCACATATGCAACCACACATGTGAGAAAAATAGAGATAAAATCAAATAAAAAACTATCCACCTAATTTAACTACACATATCATGCTTGAAAACGATTACTTCTGAGGAAATAATTGTTTTTTCCCTTAACAGATCTAGTTAGTTGTTAAAAAAAATGACTCCAAACTCCAAAGTAAGCTAATCCAAACATGCAGTCAATGCATGAGCGGAAGTATTTTGTGTCGGTTTATTAATTTTGGAATATACTTTGGCTTTCAGCATGTAATCCACCATAATTATATTTGTGAAATTTTGGCTTTCTGCCATCTACCATTAGTAACAGTATGCAATATAGATAAACTTTAGTTGCAAAGAGTGGCATAAAATAAATAAAAAAGAGATTTTTGTGAGGACGGGCCGTGGGAGAAAAGCAACCCTAGTTGGTCATAAAAATGCAAATCAATTGAACCATATGCAAATTAAGAAAAAAAATCCATACTTCTGGTTCAATATTTCCAAATTCTGTTAAAACGATGGCAGATTTCTTGCCAACTGCCATAGGCAATTAGTGAAAGGAGACCCACTATGGCAGTGCCAAAGGCTGCAATGGCATGTTTATATGGCAGAATGTTGGCCTTCCGCCATTGATAACACTGATATTTCCTCATTACAACGTGTGGCTAGAGTGTGGTGATATATCCCTTGCAAACAGTTCTACAAAATGCCAACCATATTTTGTGGTATAATGCAAAATAAACTTGAAACAAAATGAAGCCTATCATAAAAGCAAACATTAATTTATGTAAACTACTGCAAAAAAGAAAATGATGGAGATACTTACACATGTTGCAGCGTGGCATGGTACAACATGCTTCCAATGGCAAGTGTCATATTTGAAACATGAAGAACACTAAATCTTTTCTCAAACCGTTGTCTTAATGCATTTATAAGACCAATCAGAGCCAAAAGTATTGTTGGAATGTTGGATATTGTGTTAAAAAATTCAGCAATGTAAGAGGAATAAGCATAATTTATTTCACAACACTCTTTGGTTGACGTGACTGGACCCCAGAAGCTAGATATAGACTCTGCCATTATCCTCTAATGCCTGATGATTGGTTTATCTATATTTCAGAGCTGCAGAATTCAAAAAATCCTGCAAAGCCATGTAACAACATAAGACAAGCAGTTTTCAAATATCACAACAATGAAATATGAAAGCCTGATAGATCAGCATCAGTGTTATCAATTGCGGATTGTGGAAAAGGGCAGAAAGCCGATAATCTACTATATCATATATCAGACAGCCTCATGCAAATAGCGGAAGTTGCATTACGATTGAAATAGAAGAATGACATGTAAAATTAGTTCCAAATGAAGATACGGATGCCATTCTATGACAATTACTAAAAACATCAATAGAAAACCTACAAGAATCTACAGTTAGGTCACTGCATTTACTTGATAAACAATAACTGCGTAGATAAAAACCAAGAGAGAAACCTCAAACCGTTATCGAAATATGGACATGCGATATATATTACAAACATACACACCGGAAGTCTGAATCTGAAGAGGTATTCAGTTTTTAATTAAGGCGTTCACCCTTGACTATAGACAATGCGTTAAATCCCAAGGGGAGAAAAAATGCCAATGCAATTGATTACATTCAAATGGAACCAAAATGTTTTAATTCTAATAGAAAACGACGGTGGAGAAAAATAAAAAACTCTAAATGCTAATGATGAATCCGATTCTCTAAAGATGAACACGGAATGAACAGGAAGCAAGATTTGTTCCTCAGGCAATATGCAGAGCGAATCTCCGATCGGAAACGTCCGGAGAGGGAAATGGAATATTGATTGGGGAAAAGCGGGGAAAAAATAGTAGAGCGTATCAAGTGGCAAAAGTGAAGAGAATAATTAGGTCCAGGGTTAGGAAAATTGAGCGAGACAGAGAGAAAAAAACAGAAATAGAATGGTTAATTAAGTTATGGTGATAGTTTAGAATGAAAATGAAGTGAGAAAGGGGAGAGTAAATAAATGGTACCTGAAGCCACGAACAGAACAGAGGCAATGGCCGCGAAAGAAACACAATAAGGATTTTGATAATGCGTGTGCCGTCAAATCTCGACGAATCACAAATGCATACAACCCATCGGAAAGGAACGAGACCAACCCAGCCCTTACCCTATTGCGTTGTAATGCTATGCGATGCAATGCTCTACGGATTTTGATTAGTTATTTTCTCTGCCATGCCGTATTTAAAATTATATAATGTACGTAAAATTATTATTCTAGCTCGGGTCGACAATCGTATGGCCCATTCCATCAGGCCTCAATTTCAAAACAGGCCCAAGTTTTGACGTAAAATAGTCCAACTCAATCTAACACGCTCTTGATGACGACGCATGCTCTCACGTTTCAAACCGTGTTCCATGCCTGAACTAGGGGTGTTCATCAATCAATCATCCAAATCATTACAAACCATGGTGATCAAATTGAAAAATTTGATAATCGAAATAATCGAAAACAAAAAAAAAATAAAAAATTTTCACTAGATTGGATCAGTTTTCGATTTGGCCAGTGAAAATCGATCCAATCCAAACCGATCCAATTATAAATCTTACCTTACCCTTTACCTACTTGGGTCTATTTCCCATCATAGTCCAAAAATCAAAAATCCAATACACACTAAAAAATTGCTCCTTATTTTGTCTAATGAAAATTAGAAAATAGTGTTTGTTTTTGTCCAATGAATATGTTTGTTTCAGCTAGATATTCCTTATTTTGATAAAAATAAGTCTCATAAGTTTTATTTTTAAACTTTTTAAAAAATCAAAAATCGAACTAATCCAAACCTAAAAAAATTGGATTAGATTGAATCGGATTTGAAAAAAATTTCAAACCAAATGGATGATCAAATGACCAAATCGAAGGGATTAGATCGGATGATTTTTTGCTTCAAAACCGATCCAATTCAGACCGCACACCTGGCCTGAACACATTTAGGATATTGTCCGTAGTGAATAATCGTACAAGTTTTTTTTAAAATAAAATTAAAATTGCACCGTGGTGTTCACATGATTAAAGATAATTTATTGATACAGTAGATTAAAAACACTCATAATCTCTAACATAAAATTTAAAAAAAGAGTATATTTGCTGTTAATTCAAATTAAAATATTTAATAATTTGAACTAACAATGCTCTCATTTTTTTTCTAAAAAGGAGCAAGACAAAATATACATCCAAAATCAATTCTATAAAACTAATTTTATAGACTCACATTTACTTAAAATTAATTTTATAAAATTAATCAACTTTACACACGTATATCTAACTTTTGAAAATGTTTTACTTTAAATCTGTAATATCTTCATTTCTTTGACCTTAACAATTCTCTTCACTTATATTGGTTATTTGATCTTCTTTAAATCTCAAAATTAGTTTTCCTTTAATACTTGGTATCCTTGAACATAACTTAGAAACATGATGGCTTTGAACATCATGACTTCTACGAATAATTTAAATTTGACTGACTCAAAAGTTATGTTTTCAAGAATTGAAAAATTAATTATAAGTAATTACCAACGATATGATAGTTATAAGTAATTACCAATGATATGATAGGAGATATAATGCAATGAGAAGAGAGAAAAACAGAAAAAAATCAACAAGGGGATCTTAAGCTTTCTCTCATTTATTAACAAGTGGTATTTTTTTAATTGATTGTTGACTTTGTAGGGTTGAGATTAAGTTTAGGTGCACGAGAGGATTTTTGTTAAAAGGGTTGAAAATTTTGTTTTGCATACTACTTAATTTAATAATATGGTGTGTTTAGGCTATGATTTTAGTTATTTGGGTGTGTGGGTTTAGATGTGTTGCTTCATACAACTAAATCCGTGCATAAGTTTGTTTAATTTATTTCGGTTGGAACATTCTAACTTGCATTTGTGTCAAAATGTAATCCACTAAATAAAGTAGCTAATGATGTAGTTATCTAGTAAATCGAATCTAGCTAGTTAACAATGCATATTGATTTTAATATATTCTTGACAAAACCTTTTTGTTGCAACTATTTAATTTTGATATTAGGTAATCATAGGACTCTCCAAACTGATTATTATAAGTTTCGCATACTCTTTCTAACTTAGGTAAAGAACGAATCAATTGTGACTTATCAAAAGCATGGCACCATTGTGAGACTTTGCCTTCAAGTGTGTATTGCGGCTAGTTTAACCTTATTATCATTAGAGTATATATAATCGATGAGAATGAGTCAGTCGCATTTATAAGTTCATTCCTTACATTTTCACCTCAAAATTTTGGAAAAATATCTAAGCTTCAAAAAATAAGAGGCACCAAAGTTGTGCTGGTTGCCAACTTACCATTATCCCCATTGCGAAGATTAATTATATGAATCCATTGAATTGTCACCTTATATACATATGTTGTCCAACAATGCTTCATAGTTTTTAACGTGTCTCGCATATTTTCATCCATAGCTACTATATTGTTGTTAAGAGTACGTTTTTCCAATTCTTTGAGAACTGCAAGTTGTCGTGTACCTTATATCATATTTCTTGAAGAATTTGCAACTAGATGAAAGAAGAAAGAACCATAAGGGCCCAGGTTCAAGAATAGTAGCAATTAAGCTCTACTACAAATTTTGTATCGGTTAATATTTCTAAAAATCCAATTAAAGGAATTAAGGAACAACAATGGCAATATAAGAAATTATGAGGGAAAAAGAAAGACCTTCTCGTCAATAATTTATATATATATATATATATATATATATATATACACTTATTTCATTAATCTATAATGATTATATTAACTAACTTTTCGTAGTTATCAAATCCTAATTTACGTATACCATGTGCCTTTTATGTGGTATATTTTATATATGAGTTTAATAGATAAATATTATCAATGTAAAAGAGTTAGAAAAATCTTATACTAATTGAATATTATCTCAAGAAAATAATTAAACAAGATTTAATGATATGTGATACAGATTGACTAATGGTGGATCATAGGATGGTATGGAGAAAAAATTATAAATTTGATGGAGGATTAGACCCGCTATTATCTCTATATTTCAATAATTCTTTTTTAGTTTATTCCCTTCTCATTTTTTTTCTCTTTACACCTTTTTTTTCTTTTATCTTATTTATCATTTTTTTCTCTCCTTTTTTTTTCCAACTTCTTCGCGTTCATGAGTGTGTCCATCTACCAAAGATTTCAATTAACTTGGATTAAAGGTGTTATTGATGTCAATGTTGAATAGTTATATGTAATAATTATATATATATATATATTATTTTTTAAAATATATATTTTTTAAAATATATATATATATTGTTTATTCTGGCTTAATTAAGTTGGGTATTAAAAATAAACTTGCTAAAAATATTACAGTCAACCGTTTATTAGTAACTGTCCAATGAGAGGATGTTGCACATATCATCTGTAGTTCCAAGCAGGAAATATCACAAACAAAAAAATAATAATAATGTGGATTATAGTGACAATGCTTGAATGTATTTTCAAAGATTGCAAGTATTGTATAAATTTGTTTGTATCCCAGTCAACCAAATTAAAGTAATCAAGTTTAACGTACGTGGAAAATCTTAGGCGAATGTAATATTTCTTGTACATGAAGGTAATACCAACTAATGATGTTATACCAGGGGCACAAAAGTTCTACAAAATCTAAGATTCAATGCATGAGGACAACAATTTGAGATTCATTGATCCTAGACTCATTTCCATGTAACAAAATTATATTATTATTATTATTATTATTATTATTATGCTAGAAAAGATTACTAGTAATTAGTATTAGCACTCGCGTTTTTAAGTGAAGTCACACGCAGCCGCCAATTTTCTGCATCCCATGAGAGAAAGAAACACGCGATGAACATGGATTTGGATATAAAGTAGTATGAGATGTGGCAATTTGGCCTTCCTTTTCTGTTGTGATAAATAGAAAGGTTGCCAATTGGATAAGATTATATTTGTTGGGAGGGTCAATTATTTTCATGTTTTTCATTATTTAAATTTTGATTTAATTGTACATTTTATAACTCAAATTTCATTATTTATGATATTTATTGTTTAATAAAATTACCACAAAACTTGACATTTTTTTATGTATTTATTAACATGTCACTGAAAAAAGTTGTTTTCTTTTAAAATAATATTGTTGTTATTCAAATGATGATAAAATACATAAAAATTAAAAATTAATGTAAACTTGGTGGTAAAATTCCCATAAAACAAACTTAGGTAATAATATATGCAAAATTGAATTATATTTTAAAATAAGAACATATTTAGGAGTTATTCTATTATCATTAAGCCACATGTTTTATTATAATAATACTTTCAAGGGACATATACAGAACAAAAAAAACACCTGAGGGACTCAGTAAGCAAATATGTTAACGGAAACCATAAAAGGATCTCTGGTGAGTTAGCTTACCTGGTCTGTTTGTACATATATAACTTCTATTTCTATACCAGTCACTCGTTTTCGCCCTTATCTTAGTAAGGGCTTTATTAACCTATTTGCGGTAAATTTATCTCAAATTCATGCGAGCAGTATAAGTCCATCGACTATTGAATTCATCTCTCTAGCCCCGTCTTCACGCACGCGCACACACACAAAACATCAATTTTTACACTTATAATATTTAATATTTTTCTGCAGAATATAAAATTAACTAGTCAATAGTTGAATTGAAAGTTTTTACAAAATTTATGCACTTAAAAATTATTTGATACGTCATTATTATTTTATTTTAATAATCACATGTCTAGTATTTTAAAAAATTGATGGATATTATAGAATTATTTAGAAAGATAGTATCAAATGATTCAATAAATGAATTAGATAATTTCACATTATAAAAAATTTATTATATAATATAACTACTAAAATTTGACATCCTGTCTTCAATTTGAGATTTATAAATAATGAATAAATAAAATAAAGGGGCGCCTGTAAATACGAAAATGCATGGGGGTGTTTGAGGAAATTGAGAAAAAAGAAGGGTGGTACTGGACACTGGTTGAAGGGTAGGGATGAAATCAGAGCAAGAGGAGATGAAGTTGATAAAGCCCAGTGTTGTGTTAACAATCACAATCACATTAAGTAGCGCCATTCTATTGCTACTCTTGTTCCCCCAAAACCAAAACCAAAAGCCCTCTTCTTCTTCTTCCATGTCGATGGCGCGAAGCTTTGTTCTGTGGCTTCACGGCCTGGGTGACTCTGGCCCCGCCAACGAACCCATCAAAACCTTATTCACATCTTCCCAATTCAGAGAAACCAAATGGTCCTTCCCTTCTGCCCCTTCCGCCCCTGTCACTTGCAACTGTATGTCTTTACACTCAATTTCTCTGTACTTTCAACTTAATTACCTTGAATTTGCCTGTTCACTTTCATTTTACATCCCGGTTCGTAGATCGGCAATGCTGTGCACAAAATTGAGCTTCTGATTTACTCAATTGGTCTAATTTAATTTTCTAGTTCCATACCCCTTGAAATTTTATGATCAGCACTCAAGTCTCAACCACCAAATACTGTAATTGAGGTGTTTGGGAGATCATAGCGTACTTAAGTTCAAGAAAATTATTTATTAGAATTTCTATTCTGACTGGTGGTCCTTGCTCATATAGGTGTATGCTAAATCCTTTTCCTGTCATCTCTTCTCCTATTCATCCTTTGTTTACCCTTGATTTTCTGCTTGGTATCTTTTATTGTACATCCATTCAAATTTTAACATCATCTAAGATGGTATTTGTTGACATCATGATAGCCTTACAATCCTGTTTTCTTTTAGATACAATGCTATGAAAAATGTTGTATGCTTATCCATTTTAAAAGATAATTAATATCTGATTTGCTCTTTTTGTAGATGGTTCTGTAATGCCTTCATGGTTTGACATTCTTGAGATTCCCGTGACAGCTGTAAGCTTAGCTTTCTCTTCTCTCTTGGATTATTTCTTGGATAAGCACTCTTTTTTTATCTTTTTCTTTTTTAAAAATATTAATGCTGTATCCTGTATGAACAATCGTGAAGGGAAAATAATAAATGGTGTAACAAGCTATAGCTTTCCTGTTTTTTATAATGCTAGGGGCTTCTATATATTCTTTTTCCTTGTTTTCTGTATTGCAAACTGTTGTCAAACTTGGAGTACATATATTAAGTTGGAGCGAATTATAATCTTTTTCATTTGCAAAATGTGAGACTGAGCATAATTCCGTTGAAAGCTTCACTCTTTGTGTTTTTATCATGGCAGTGCCAACTGTTTACCCATTAAAAAATCATGAAATCTGTAGACTGCTCTTTTGTGTTGCCTCGATAGTACAATAAAGTAAGTTCTCATTGTGCTCAAATGAAATATGACTTAAATTGATAAGAGTATTCTAGCCTTGGAAGCACAATATTGGTCCAAACTAGAAGGTGCCTTCTTTGTCATATGTACATTTAGAATTTTACATTTATATGTCAGAATTTTTTACATCTGGTCATAGTTATTCTTACATCCTTTAATTTGATCAATTGTTATGTTATTTTAGAAGAAAAAAAATCTCCTTATCTGTGGTCCTAATTTATTGCCAATTTCCACATTATGCAAGCTACACCCTTCTCTTATATATGGTGCACAAGTGTGCTTCCTTATCTTAACTATGTAATTTTCAGGTCAACTGTCAACAATTGGGTGATTATGAGCATGACCAATTTTTATAATAAATTTTGTTGAAACCATATGTCACTGCATCTTGTAAATGTCATGTAACAAGCTTAAAGAGTGTCTCTTTTCTTTTTTCATTTTTTACTTCAACTGCTTTGGTTACTAAAAAGCTTAGTGCACTGGCGGAGCAACTTGAGTTAGGAAGTTACCCTTATCCTGTTCAGGATGATGTTGATCTAATCAATTTATGCTGAAAAACGTTTTGCTTATATTTGTCAGGATTCTCCAAATGACGAGAGTAGTTTACTTAAAGCTGTTCAAAATGTGCATGCTACTATAGACAAGGAAATAGCTGCTGGCATAAACCCTAACAACATATTTATCTGTGGATTCAGTCAAGGAGGTCTCTCTTTTATTTCCTGTGTCTGAGTATGTCAGTGCATGTGTTTGCTTGTGTGTGCACATGTCTCATCCTTCCCATTATTTCAATAATAGAAAAACATATATGTATATACACATACAGTTTGCTAATGGTGACATTGTTTTGCAGGTGCCTTGACCTTGGCTAGTGTTCTACTGTACCCTAAAACTTTAGGTGGAGGTGCAGTCTTTAGTGGTTGGGTTCCATTCAATTCATCTATTATAGAACAAATTACACCAGAGGCAAAGCAGGTACCAATCTTCAGTAGTAGTATATGTGCCACCTTAATATTTTTTGTCTCGTGGTTCCTTTTTTGTCAAGCTTAGCTATTTTCCGTCCATTTTCTTCAAGAGTAATTCATAATTATTATCATTTTGGATGGGAAAATAAAAGGGTTGCTGCAACCATTTTGTTTCCTTACTAACCACCGTTTGGATCCATGGTGTTCATGGAAATATTGAATTTTACTTTATCTTTGTTCTTTGGTACTTGGAACAAGATATTTGATGTATGTCCAAACAAAAGTGCACCGACCCAACTTAGGAAACCACATCCATGGCCTTAAGTACACAGAACAGCTTAGATTTCTATCTTCATCCACTGTCAAGAATGGATGCCAGCTGTGTTGGTTTTCCTGATCGGGGTATGTGGTTGTTGATATTCAATTTTCCTTGGAACAATGACACTTCAGTCTTTAACTGTTCTTGTCATTAGAATTTAGAATCACTTTCATGATGCCATGAGCCTGACACTAGAATAACTTAGTATCAATCGATTGGGTATTTTAATATGTAAATACATTATAATTTGTATAGCTTGTCCTTATAATTTTTTAATCAACTGAATTTTGTGGTATGCAGTTGTCATCTGTTCTATTTTTATTGACCTATTATATTATATATAAATAAATATCCAGACACCCATACTATGGTCCCATGGGCTGGTTGATAGAACGGTAATGTTTGAGGCCGGACAAGCAGGTCCCCCGTTCCTTGAAAAAATTGGTGTGGGATGCGAGTTTAAGGTGCATTCTAAGTTTTCAACAATTTGGTTATTTGTCCAATAACCCCCCTAGTGGCCATCATCCACATTGACATTCGTTGTGATGGCAGGCTTATCCTGGTCTAGGTCACTCGATAAACAATGAGGAGCTGCGGTATCTCGAGTCATGGATCAAGGCACGCCTACAGAGTTCTTCCCAATAATTATTTCAGCCTGGAATAATATATAATCTAAACATAAGCTTGTACTTGTGGAGACCGCCGGATCAGTTTGTTTATGTTCGCTTTATTCATAATGCTTAGCAGGAATGGAAATTATCTTAATGTGTGTTTCGTATAACGTTGCATAAGTCTGAAAATTTTCACGTCAATTTACGAATTCACGCAGAAGCTATACACGTGCCTATTTGGATTCATGTTCTACTAACAAGAATGCAGTGAAAACTTGAGGCTATTTGAACATGGTTTGTATTGATTATTGAATGGTGGGGTTAAACACAAACCACAACATTAATGACAAATACACATACTGTATATGATAATCATGTTTATATAAGAGCACCTCCCTGCTAACTATACCTTACAATAAAAGTATTATTTATCAGAGTAATCCCGGCATCTTATTCCAAAAAATTAGCTATTCCAACATCTATGCATAATCAAAAAATAAATGCATTTAACAACTATACATATTATTACTTCCTCACTTCCTATTTATAACATTCAAATTTAAAATGATATTTTTTTATAAGATTCAATTTATCTATAATATTTTTTGTATTAATTATTTTAGATTAGAAATACTTTTAATTTAAAGGAGAGAAAATATATTATCAAACAATTAGGAAGGAGAAAAATATTAATTATAAAAATAGTTTTGAAAAAAGTTATAAAAGTTTAACAAATTTATTATTATCAATTAAATTAACTATTTTTTTTTTAATTTTAATGAATTAGACAGTTGAGTCTTATATATAAAAATGGAGGAAATGGAAGAAATATAATATAAATTAAGCTAGTCATAATTAATTTAATTCAATTTCTAATATGAGTAATGTGACAAGTAAAACTGACCTAAATATGTTCCATCATTAAAAGTGGCCCAAACAAAATGACAAGGTATTTTTGTATGATTAGAGCTTCATTTTTGGGAATCACCTCCAAAATGAGGAATTGAGTATGAGACTTCTCTCATTTCTTTTGAAGAGAAGGTCCATGATCACTTTTAAAAATATGGTTTTGAGTGTGTGCTTTCCATACTTAGTAACATTACACATGGTGTTTGCAACAGAAAATGAATTCAACTTCACTAAAGTCAATGTTACCAACATTGTGGTTGTCATCTTCACAACATACTCAAAAGCTTCACGATCTCGATCCTTATCCGTTTCGAATCTTCTTTTCAAGGAGATTCTAGAGGTATATGACATCTACGTCCGAGCCCTTTGGAACGTTGGGGATAACTTCATTGATAAAGAAAACCACTGCAGGGACAATGAAATGGTCATCCATTTCATAGGATTTGGGTGGAGGTGGTGGTGACGAGGACGAATAAAGCGAGTGATGGTGGTGGTGGGGCAGACAATGAAGCTATTGTGGGTGGTGGTGGGACGGAGAAGGAAGTGAGGATGAGGATGTATAGGTAAATTTAAGGTATTCCATGTAGTCTGGAAAAACTTATTTCATGATTTTTTCACATCCAATTTTCAGTTTATGCAAAAGCTACTATAGATTGCATTCGGGGTTTGACGTAAATTTATTCTCAACTAATGCGAAACCAAACAGGGGTTGCAGCATGTGGTTGTACATTTGGTATGGGAGATTAGCATATGTAACATGAATTACAGAAACTGAGGGGAGAAACTTCTCCAACCTACGTTGGACGTAGATTTACTGTGTTTTATGTGTGTTTAAAAGGCAGAACCAAACACACAATTAGTAACTTTTGCATTAAATAAAAATTTTATAGTACTAACTGTTAAGTTTTACCACTGCCATATTTTAAAAAAAAAAATCTTTAAACATAAAACGTTTATTTCAAAATCAGTTTTTACCTCAAATTAATTTTAGAAACTCCTACCCAAAATCCAAATGCTTACTACTATCTTCTTTTCATTGGTGGATATACTGTTAGCTTTTTTTCTCTCTTTTATCGTCTTTGGTTTTTGGATTAATTTACTTTAAGATCGATAGAGATCTTTGCTTTTTACATCATTTATGAAAACATGGGTAATAATGATCATGGCCATGAATGGGGACAGATTATCTCTGAGTTTAACGCAAATGTTGGAATACTATGTGGAACTTTTCTGACTTTAGACGGGTGTGGCGGTGAATAATTCACTCAAATTCACCAGACCATGTAGGAGTAGTAAAAATAGTCAAGATGTCAGTGATGCGCGCGGTTCCCTGATGCCTATTTCTTTTTTGAGCTTTGCAAACAGCCCCACCTAAGATAAAGCACATAGTGTTTACACACTGCATCCGGTGGCCAAATGATTTTTTTCCTCAAGTAGCAACTATATGTAATTAATGCATTGCAGCATATTTTCTACATCTTCTCTCTGGTGGGACCAATTCACATGCCAATTATATCGTTATTGATAGGTTTACTTATTACCTAAGATGCTTATCGCTCTTGAGCATACTATTGTTTTAAAATTAGTATTCTTTAAGCCAAGATTTATTGCATAATTGAGGATGGGATATACTAGCTAACCCATTAACCAAACTCCAAGTGCCAAATTTTACGATATAATATCTACAATTGGTGACTTGAGCATGCAGATGAGAACCTAATTTTGATTTTCTTCTCTCTGGTGAGTGTTGTCCCTAGTGCATGGTAGTTGGGTTTTGTTACCTTCCTTCATTTGCGTCTTTTCTTCTGTTTGGTTGAGTTTAGTTTTAAGAGTGTAGCCAATAGATTGATTCATTGGGTAGGGGGCTCACTCTCTGGGATAAAATGATAGTGAAGGCAGATGAAGTGCCTAACAGTGACACATATCAAGCATCCAAATTTAACGTCAGAAGTGCATCGATCTTATGGCAATAATGTTGCAAGCATCCAATGACTTTTAAGCACACTGGACTGGACTGGAGCCACCGTTTTGCCCCTTCCACATAGGTTTCATTTCATAATTTACAGTAGTCTCTGTCTCACTCATATAACTCGATCGATGGTTAATACTTAATAACAACAAAGACAAAAGTAGTTTGATTCTAGTAAAAAGGGCATGTTGTGGACTTGTGGTAATCAACCATGTTAATTTGGGCCCGTCCCCACCTTTTATTTTATATTCTAAAATTGTCAGTTGAATCATCACTATATGGAATCCTTTTGGAGCTTTACAAGATAATTGATAATGTTAACAACTTTTAAATTCGTTTGAAAATGCTTAGTATTAGTAGTAAAGGACTAAGAGGAAGCAATCTTACGTTTCCTGTATCAACTAATAATAGCATGGAAAGTTTTAAATTGACACGTTGAGTTAAAAAAGACTCGTAGACAGAATTGTTTGGTAGACAAAAAAAAAAAAAAAAAAAAACGCACTAATTTTTTCAACTATTTTTTCAGTTATATAGTTAAATTAATCTCTCATAGATAACACGCCGGTTATATTATGTTCGAAGTCGCATAATGTTAATTTCGTCCAACAAATTCGTCATATTACATGCTGTTTGCGAATTGCTTTATCATTATCTATCAATTGAATTATTTCATGTACAATGATA
This sequence comes from Glycine tomentella, assembly GCA_007407185.1. Taxonomy (NCBI): domain Eukaryota; kingdom Viridiplantae; phylum Streptophyta; class Magnoliopsida; order Fabales; family Fabaceae; genus Glycine; species Glycine tomentella. The sequence continues at coordinate 5,433,200 of PYAF01002407.1, read as the reverse complement.
ATAGGTTGAATGTTTAAAATACTCTTAAAAAACTCTCCTTTTTCTA
>PYAF01002407.1:5363910-5430630 GCA_007407185.1 Glycine tomentella | reverse complement strand
TACACACCCACTCTAGCTCTCCCTCTTTCAATTACACTGAGCACACACCCCACCCCAATCTCGCGTGTTTCAGTGATCTTCTGCTCCAAGGTATCATCCTCCATTGATATCCTTGGACTTGCAGAGTTAGGGTGATCAAACAGCAATCATATAGCACTTTCGTGCTGTACATTTGTGTTCTAAGTTTCATACAGAACATAAATATTATATAATGTTTTTGTAATTAAGTTGTATCGTATTGTCATATAATATTTTTTCCCTAGGCCCAAACGGCAAGAGATATATTGGAACGCACATAACTGATCAATCCAATCCTTTGATAGAGCAAGAGGGGACTTATCTGTTGGATATGACTCATCTTTCGCAGTCAGATGACAACCTTTCTTGTTGGCGGGGTCAGCAGAAAGTCAACTGGGGTCCCGTAGAGGCTAGGTACTGTTGTGAGCCTCTGATTCTTTGTAATATTTTACTTTTATTAGTAGTTTGGGCTAGGGCCCATGAATAGCTACTGTTAGGGTTTCTTTTAATCCTATTTATATTCCCCTTGTAAACTGAGTGACTTGTAACGAGTGGCGGTGAGGAGAATATAGTACAGACAAGCTGGACGTAGCCTACATTGGGTGAAACAGGGTAAAATACTGTATCATATCTCTCTTCCCTATTCTCTTTTCTGCTTTTCGATTTGTGTGTGATTGTCGATTTCCAACATTATCTTATCATGATATCTGACGAAGAACAAATGTGTACATGTAGAATTTTAAATTTTAAGAACTAAATAATATAAAAATATGATAAATTATGATATAAAATTATAAATTAATACAATAACTAAAATATATGTTTTATAGGATAAAAAATAATAATAATTAGAAAAGTCATTTATATCTATATGAAACTCTCAAATTATATTTTTATTTGTCTTAAAAATTTAGATTAATTTAAAAATGATTTTAAATATATCAATTCAATCCTATCTATGTGCCATTTTTTTAAATTTTGGATGACTTTGGTTGGTTCTAAAATACTTTGATTTTTTTAAGTCAATAAATCAATCACGATAATATTTTTGAATTGAATCAAACAAATCAATCGACTTGATTGATTGTTTATAATAGTTTTAGAATAAGTTTTCCTAAGTTGAAGAAGAAGTAGAACTATTCTAAAACATTTAAGTGTAATATAAATATAGTCCGTCTATGGGTCAAGTGTTTTGTTATATAAATTCAATCATATTTGATTGGGTGGAATTAATTAGAGGTGTTTTTTCATAATTGATGTAATAACTATCTTAGATATATTGTGAACGGTCACATAAAAGTAACGTAACATATCCTAAAACATTTATCCAAGACTCGATTAATATATATGGGGGACTCGAAGTTCAATTGATTTATGACTGATGAAATATACAATTCCTCATATACAAATGTGCAACATAAAAAAACTTACATTACTCTATTGAATTAGTCATTGAATGGCTAATGAGATAAATAATCCCTTAATTTCAAGTGCATTAAGATAAACAAACTTAAAATCGAGAGTTAAGGTCTTTATAGATTTAGAACTATTAGGATGTTAGAGCAATTTATATAATCCATTATTAAATAATAATGTTAAGAATATTTACTATCAATACATACAATATGTACTCATTAAGGAATATACTATTACTAAGCGACTCCAATTTATACCTCTACAAGTAAAACTTATTCTTGCATTGTTTATATGTATGTATAAAAAAAAGTTATGATAAATTTCATCGAAATTCTGAGTTTTTATCATATATGCATTACATGTTCTATATTCATTTATATTAAAATTAATGTTAGTCAGTTTAAATTTGTTTAAAAATGATTTAGTTATATTTTTTAATATAAAATTTGACACTTTAATCAAGATTTTTTTTTTATATAAAAAAATACTAGTAAAATGCAAGAGTCTTACAGCTATAGATCCTCCATTATTATAATAGGGCAAGGCGAAAAACCCTAATGAAAGTATGTACTTGGGGGTAGTTGTAGCCGATAACAACACAGAGAAAGAGAGAGAGTGTAAAAAGGCGTTTGAAATGAAAACCCCACAAATGTCGAAGCATAGACACTACAGGGACAAATGAGAGGCGAGGGACCCAACACTGCACCAATCAGAAGCGTCGAATCTCGCATACGGCAGAGTCGCAGCATGTACCCGCGTCGCACTCGAAGCCTCCCCATAAAAAAATGTACGAACACACAGCATTTTCAATCTCTCTCTCTCTCTTAATAGAGAATCAGAATAATAATAAAAGGAAAGCTCATCAGCCCTTTGTTTTCTTCTCTCCCTTTTCTCCTTAACCATGAAGAAGCTCTACCGTAAAGGAACCGTCCACCCCTCTCCCTCGCCGTCGCCGCCAACCATCTCCGACCACCTCTCCTTCCTCCCCGCCGCCATCCTCACCCTCACTCTTTCCCTCTCCCCGGAGGATCGAGAAGTCCTCGCATACCTCATCTCATGCTCCTCTTCCTCCAACAACAACTTTTCCGGCAACCATCGCCGGAACCCTAAGGTTGTCGTGGACGGCGATCACCCTCCTGTCTTCAACTGCAGCTGCTTCCGGTGCTACATGAGCTACTGGGTCCGCTGGAACTCCTCTCCCAACCACCAACTCATACACGAAATCATCGACACCTTCGAAGACTCTCTGGCTCACACCACAAAACTTTCTAGAAAGGATAAGAGAAACAAGAGGGGCTCCAAAACCAAGCCTTCCGAGTTGACTCGCTCCGAGTTTCCCTCCTCGCCGCCGGAGTCGGAGCCGGAGAGTAGCAGTAGCAGCGCCGGTGCTGGCGAGGAGGATGGTCAAGGCGGTGATGGTGGTGACGATGAGGAGAAAGGGTCGGTGAGAAGGTTTGTTAGTTTCATTGGAGAAAGGATTTGGGGCGCTTGGGCTCAGTGAATGAATTTTCAAGGGGAAAGGTGGGTTTAATCTTCACCCTTTCTCTCTCTTGATTTTTCTTTTTTTATTTTTATCTATAAACTATTTTTTTTTTCTTTTTGTACATTAATCACTTGTCTGCAATGTATAAAAGGAAAATGGCAGTTTCGTTTTTTGCGTTCCATTAAGTTTTCGATCTTATGGTATAGTTTCAATTAAATCATAGGGAATTAATTAACTGCCTTTTTTTAGGTTTTAATCTCAAATATATGTTTCAGTCATCAACTTATAGCTAAATGTTCTCATTGCATTGCTTGAGCTGAAGAAGGGAAAAAGAAATCTATCTTTTTTTTTAATTGCCTGATGGATTTCGTCGGACGTATGGTCATATTAGTTTGCAGGGTTAACCGATAAGGTTTTTGCAAATTCTAGAACTTTCTACCCATATACTACTTGATGTTGTCTGTTGAATGACCTCATATAATTTTTTCAAAGGAGGAGGTTTGTAGGTTTGCATAGGTCTTGATTTTTCTTTTGACTGGGCATGCAGAAACATAACTAAAGCAACACACAAAAGATGTCTGGGAAATTTAAGCTATTATGAATGTCTTTTTATTTTCAAGTAATGGTGGGCCTGATCGTATATGATTTATTTTTCTTATGAAAAGGATTATTAGCATTTCCCTTGTCACGAAGATTTTGGTAATGAAAGTTATACAACATTTAGAAAGGGACATAACTACAAAGCCTTTATATTACATGCCAATGGGAAACGTTGTTGCCATTTGCAAAGTGATGATGCCAATGAAATGATTTACCTAGTAGGAGTCTTAGAAGAGGTAAAAGAAAACTCAAAGTCTCAAATTATATAAAGGCTTAATCATGTTTAGCCCATCGAATTAAGAGGTCAATTTTTTTCAAGTCCTCGTAAAAATTGAATGAGGCAAGTGAATGATATGATGATTATGATTATCTTAATTCTCAAAGTTTGTTTGGTTTTTATTTTTATTGAATTATTTTAGTATCACAAAAGGCTTTATCCTTGTGGAAATGGGAACGGCCTGAGAGGAGATTTGAAACGACCGCGCTTGTGTTGTGTGGTGTGGCATCAAAATAATTGGGCGGTGGGGCGATTTTGTCAACGTTGCAGTGCCGGTGTTCATTGGTCCCAATTCTCTTACCAAAACTGCCCCGTGGCTGTTGCATTTATTCGTCGACGATACGAGGCTAATATCGGAAAATGATTTAAGGTTAAAACAAAAAAAATGAATAATTATGGTCTTAATAGCGAAACAGGGGTGAAAATAGATAATGAAAGGTGTCGCGAAGAACGAGGTCGGCGAAAGCAAAGGGCTTCGATTAAAGCAAAAAACTCTCTCCTCTCTCCTGCTTTCTAATGCCACTCCGCTACAGTCCAAATGGATTCTTCAAGACCAAAACCCATTGGTGCACTCTAGCGTCTCAAACCAAACGTCAATCTATGCATAGTATTTGTTTTATTTTTATTTTTTTAGTCTCAAATATAAATAAATTTTAATTCTTTATATTTTATTTAATGAGATTTATTAAAATATTTTTCATTTAATAAATTAAATATTTTTTAATATTTGACATCAAATTTTAATGAAGAATAACTTTTAAAAATGTTTATTTATTAATTAAAATAATGTAATTCAATGAAGTTAATTATTTTTTTAATAAACGTAAAGTGTATTTTTTTTTTGTTAAATAATTGAAATCGGAGGGAGTATTATTTAAATACAGGACACTAGTAATTGCTGGTGATTAATGATAGTGATTGAAAATTAATTTTTCAATACTAAAATTATTAAATTTAATGTAGTTTGTTTCGAGTACATCTAGAATAAAAATCATAATATTTCATTTAAAACTAAAAAAATTAGAGTTTGACAGACCTGTATTATCATCATTAAAGTTTTTATACTATCTTGTCTTTTCTCATCGAACCATTAATTGAACCCTTCATGGTTTTATTACCACTTTTTCATTTAAGTGGCTGATTTGCCGGTTGACAGACTCATAACATGACAACTGAGGTGGAGGCTAGGTCTTGCTAGAAAATTATATTATGTCCATCTTGTATTATTTATGAAAAAAATTACATTGACATGTATATTTAAAATATTTATATAATAAAGTAAAAAAAAGGAAGAAAAATGTGTGATAAAATTATTAATGCAATTAATAAATAAAGAGAAAATGGTACTATAAAAAGTATTGGTACATATTTATCCCTTTAAAAAAATCAAGAAAATAATTCTTTTAATAATACTCTTATTTATTACTACATTTTAACCTAAATATTTAATTAAACTATAACCATATCTTAATAAAAATTAGTAACACAATTCTTTTTGATAAATTCATTTATAATCTTTCTCTACTGTTTCCTTTTTCTTGTTCAAATAAAAACCCAACACTTTTTTTAGTCTCTCAGCGAAGCGACACTGGGTATGGCATTTATTAGAGATATAGGATATATAGTATCAGCTGCGTAAGCCACATTTCTTCTCTAAATTTTGATATGTTATCAGAGTTCTCTCGTGGAGAGAGCGATGATGGTTTCGCTTTTGCTGATTCCGCTACGAAAAATGAGAAAGAAGATGTTATTAATATCACTAATAGCGTTTCCAATATTAGATGCTACTACTGTCGACAGAAAAGGTGAAGAAAAAAAAGTACAAAGAGGCTTTAATTGAATATGTGCTCCAGACTCAGTCAAGCTAGATAAGTTGATAAAATCTTAGGTGTCGTATTCATTGCCCACAATTTGAACTACGGTACTAGTACTAAAATATTTTGACAGAGTAGCTTGTAATTAAAGCGTGGTGCATCATGCATGTCTTAATTGTCTTTGTTAGTAATTTTAATTGCAGTAAATTGACTGTGAGCAACACCTTGTGAGTGAGATCCAATGAAGAAACACATTCGTGGCAGGAATGAGTCAGACGTCAAGATTTTCCAGTATTGGCATAGTCGTCAAGATTACCCCTCGAAGAAGACAAAACTCATCCTGCTTTGTATCCTAAATTTTGGTTAAGTAATCCTTGACTTTGTTTTCAAATTATCATATGCTCACTTTAATTTGTTTGTAATAAATTTTCAAAGCTCTAGTCTCTATTTTTTTAAAAGGTAAAAAAAGCTCTAGTCTCTATTCTCTCACGGTATGACCCTAAATAATTGCCCATCCATTTTTTACTTGGTCAACATTTTCTTTTAGTCTTTTGCTTAAATTTCCATCATACAGAATCATGTACTTATTACAGAGAAATAAATGTGTAACATTGGAGTTTGTCTAATTGCTCCCTAACATTAAACGAGCGGTGCTGATATTTTATAGGTGTCGGGTAAAGTAGCATATGTTAGATATTTGTTGAATCCTTTATCCATAGAACGATTTATAAAGTTTTGATGATAACAAATAATGAATATCACATTATTAGAGTAATTGTAATGATAATAATTATTTGATATTTTGAAGTTACTAATATTTTGGATTTGATATTTTGAAATTATTGATATTTTGAATTTATGAAGATCAGTATAATTGATAAGATTATTTGAAGATAAGATTAAGTGAAGAATCATGAAGATTGATATCATTCAAGATGACATGAAATTAAGAAGATTTATTTCTATTTATTTTTTAGATATTATGTAAGGAGATAAGAAGATTGATCTTGCCAATATATTTATCTTTAAGATTGCATTCAAATAGGATATAATATTTTTAACATTGCATTCAAAAATAAAATATAATATTTTAAGATTACATTGTATAATATAATATAATATCTTTAAGATTGCATTGCATGATAAGATAAAATATTTTTAAGATAAAATAGAATATCTTTAGGATTTCATTGGATAAAATCATATCCTTAAATTAGTATAAATAGAAACATACTCTTGTGTTTTAGAGAATGCATTCCATTCCAAATAATATTAGAGTTTCAGAGAGTTTATGTTTGCATCATTGAGAGAGTTGTTGTGAGATCATATAGAAGCGTTTGTCAAGTTTGATTCTTCAACTCTCCATCAGGATTTAAAGGTACCTATTTGCTTAAGGAATAGAAGCGTAAAGGTAACTATTTTAATTGTATTCTTCTTCTTGACTTTGGAGGTCGCAACTGGAAAACTAGGATACCAGTTCTTGTCTCTGTTCTTGGTGAATTGAGACGTGCGACTTTTGGCTAGGAAACTAGGATACCAGTCTGGCTGGGAAACAAGGATACCAGTCTGTCTCTATTCTTGGTGAATTGAGACGATAACTTTTTGCTGGGAAACAAGGATATCAGCTGGGATAATTGTTGTGTAAGGGTATCCTAGAAAACTAGGATACTAGGAACTCTTGTACACAAAATTATCATAGTGGAGTTGTCCATTGGATTGGTTATCCAATTTGGACGTTGTGATTTTTTTCCAATTGGGTTTTCTACGTTAAAATTGATTGTGTTCTCTTTATCTTTTATCTTCATATTATTGTTTTGAATTTGATTTTAAATAGTGAATTATTTTATAAACTCAATTCACCTCCCTCTTGAATTCATCTAGGGCCAACAGCAGATACAAATTTTTCCTTTATTACTTAAAATAACATACACTGTTCAAAAAATTTCCTCCCAAAAATTTAAGTGATAATTAGGTAATTTTCATTGCATAAAAACAGTAACAAAAATCTAAAATATAAGTTTAGTTCAATAAAGTAAAATCAATTTTAAATATTTGTTCATCATATGATGTATGCATATTAAAAATATAATTCTATTGGCCATTAGAAAAAACAGCGGGCTTTTATAATTTTTTTTAGATTCGATAACGATTAACGAATAAGGTTTAGTTAAAATGATATTAGAACCAAGGAGGATGTTTCTGCAGATAAGTATAACCGCTAATGTAAATCTCAACAAGCAAATGCTCCATAAAGAATTGAATTTTTTCATTTTCATTTTCATATTTGCTACTGCTAACTAAGGCTACCTTTCCAGATACTGGATACTTTTAATATTCTGCGCTACAGATTTTTCTAGATTCAAGTGCCCCACTACCCAACAAATAACATTTTTTTCCTTTATGTATACAGGATAAGAAGCACAGCCTCAAAGAAAGTGAACAGAAGGGTAATAGAAAAGCAAAGCAAGGCGTGCATCTAGTGTAACATGCCACACTTCTGTGAGTGATACTAGTCTACTTAAATATGAAACTATAATTATTAGTATGTTTGGATTAGGTTCAATTTTCCAATCAATTCCCAACTTTTGTTAAAGATCAAAGCAAGCAAATAGTTATTTCTATACTTTTTTAATTTTCACAATAATTTTGGAGGCCAAAATCAATTATGGTAACTATTCAAACACACTAAATAAATAATTGGTACAAAACTTGTGACACCATGCGGATCTTGATTTCTTAACACAAAAACACCTAGTGGACTGACCTACATTCTACAATTATTGTGTGACACTTACACAGTTTATTTATTTTATGCATTTGAAGTTGTACTTCGAGTCTTAGCCAATTCCTTCAATAACTATTAAAGTGAAAATTTAATTATTCATGTCGGCTATCACAACAGAAATTTACTAATTTGGCTAGCTGACAGTTCCAGTTCGGTGCAATTGCTTTTATAGTTAGCTTGCTGGGTGTTTAATTAAGTTGGAAATTAACTTCTAAGACAAGAAGAGGGATAAAATATGGAGGAGGGTTCCAACAATAGTGTAGTTGTAAGAGTCAGCGTTTTTGGTGGTTGGAATGTAACAGTTGCCAATGTATTAATGAAGTAGTACTCTTTGCTTTGCTCTCATGTTTGGTGGATGGATGCTGTTGCTGAGTTTGGTTAATTGGCATCTGGTAGTTGGTGGTTGGTGTGCTTCAGAATACGGTTTACTGCTAGAGCAAATTATATAATCGCACATTTTTTGCATGCACAAAATAGCACATAGTCCAAGCAATTAATTCCACTGTATAATTCTGTAGTTTGTACTAGACTAAAATAAGACTACGTGTATGTTTGCAAATTAAGAGTTGCTCAGATCACATTCGTCCTTAATGAAATTACTCATCCCTTTGACACAACTGAAAAAAGGTACAGTTACATAATACAGTTGAAAGAACATGAAGCATTTATATATATACATATATATATATATATATATATATATATATATATATATTCAAGTTATATGATATGAGCTTCAATATGGATTAGAAGGAAGACAACAGCAATATACCTTATAGGGAATCAAGCTTGTACAGGTATGGAAGAGCTCATAGGGACGCAACCTTTTAAGCGTTCAATAATGACGTTTTTGCTGACTAGGCCTGAATGATGGGTCAGAGGTAGACCCTCCTTCACACACTCATCGTACTTCTCCAGAGTACACACAATGTCACTGAAATCTGGCCTCTTTGAAGGGTTTGCTGACCAACAACGTTTTATCAGATGGGCAAGTGCTGGCTGGCAACTAGCAGGCAGTGGAGGCCTTTCATTCTGCTCAAAATCAGTGCTTATTATTAAGAGTTTAATGGTGATATATTAAAATTGTAAGTCAATCACAAATTATTATTGATATAATTTTTAAGATATTTTATAAAAATTAATAAATTTATCATAAATAATAATTTGTAATTGAATGACATATAATCTTTTTTATCTATTATTAAATAAAACAACACAAAAATAGTATATATGCATTTGTTGTGTAGAAGTCTAAAAAGTTTTTAAACTATCATTTAATATAAAACATTATGCATGATAAATTTATTTATTTTTATAATATTTATTTTAAAATTCATACTAATAATAATTTCTTATAAGTTAACGATGTAAAATTCTTTATACTTGCAACATATAAAAAATAAACTCATAATCCCTTATGCCTACTTAAGTAGGGAGGTCCATAAGGAAAAGAAAGGAGGAAATCCAAGTGCAATAGATTTGTCATATTTATGTACCATATTGGAACAAATGTTTACTGATATATTTTCAACATATAATTATTGGACCATTTAGGGAGTGTTTGTTGGGACTAAGGAGAGAACACATTCAAGGGCCATCCATCCATACTATTCATTATGGGAACCAAGTCAAGACCCATTTTGGTCTGTGGACCCCCTCGCAGAAAAAGTCTAGAACCATGGACTTGCTATTATACTTTTTGCATACAATTTCATCTTCCGACAATACTAATCAAAATTCAAAAGGAATTCTTGACCAAAAAATGATAAAGAATTTCAAACGGAAGATAGTACCATTATTACTCACGTGGAGTTAGCCTACAGTGGTCAAATAATTCCAAGCTTCCATGCCAAGAATGCTACCTTGCTGGCAACAGTGACTTGGCCGGATACTACGTCATTAATTAGAAAACATTTTATATGCCTCTCATAATTTCGGGGGAAAGGGAGGGAGGGTTTAAATGTGACATGATGAAAGTAATCACTTCAAATGGTTTTTTTATAGTTGAAATGAATGACCAAAATAAAAAAGAATAACAGCTTCATGTGGTTATTTGTTCCACCATAGGAACCACACTTATCAGGTGCTCCTTAATTGCGTTAATTCTACAGAAAGTTTCGGTTTTACATGAAAACGCAATGACCAAGTAAACCTTGATAATGGTACTCAAATGATCTTTGACAAAACTATTAGTGTAGCAGTTACAATTTGTTTGTCACCTTACGTTTCTGTTTTATAGTTACAATAACATGTTACGTACCAAAATTTTTATATAAGCAAATCAACAACATTTTGGAAGGGCTTAAAAGAAGAAAAATATCTGAAATCCATAACACCCGAACTCCGAATAAAGGGCATTTATTGCTCTGAAACTCACCGAGCAAATTGAATTGCAAGTCAGTCGCCTATGCTATTAACGTTAAGATTATTAAGTAAAATACTAAAGATTTTAGATCTCTTAACTAACAGCAATAATCTGTTAGCTCAGTATACGATTCAAGAGTAGCTTTCAAAGCCGAACAATGTCTTCACATTGTTTAAAAAAATGGGCCGCCTCTTATGGCCAGTGTTAATTATATACCCGAATAATAGTTTTATATATCAAGAGGCAAGATGACATATACATATATATTTAGGTTAGTGATGCAGTATTATAATCAATTCATCATTCATGAAAATAAAAATAGTTATAGGAATCTGAGATCTGACCTTCTCAGCAACAGCAAAAGCAGCCTGAACAGGGGTCATTCCTTGGAAGGGAAGAAGAGCGGTAGTGAGTTCCCAAAGCACAATTCCAAAACTGTAGACATCAACTTTACGAGTGTAAGATTTCTCCTTAATCATCTCCGGTGCCATCCAACGATATGTTCCCATGTTTCCCTTGGTCTCCCGACACCGCGTTTCAAGACACGATGTTCCAAAATCTGCCACCTTAACCCTCATCTCATCATTGAGAAGCAAGTTGTTTGACTTCAAATCTCTGTGAATCACACCTTGCGAGTGAAGGTACTCCATACCCCTAGATATGTCAAGAGCTAACCTCAATATAGTTTCTGTTGAAAGAGAGTATGGCTCTTTCTTGTTCAGATACATCCTCAGTGTTCCTTGTGACATGTATTCTGTTATGATACAGTATACCGGCGGTTTTTTACATGCTGCAATAAACTGTAAATGTAGTCATTTAAACATCACACCTTATATTAGTCACCCTCTCATATTATATGGATAATTACACACTCCCCTGTAGTTGCAGTTCAACATAATAAATGCGATTGACGACTATAACCACACGCATATAAATATAAATCATACTATATATACATGTTGCATCCCGTAAAAATACACGACAAAAGTCAAAAGGAAAGAAATCATTTTTTTAGAGCAAGTTGGTGTTTTGTTATTAAGGTAATTTACTAATTAAGATTTCAGAAGTTCTTCCCTGCCTACCTATCACTCATGAAAACACTCATCTCTTTTCTTTTTTCCCTTTTACCCACTAAAGTGGTAATTAAGTGGCAGTGGCCTGTGGGTATTTATTTATATAAAAAGAAAAAAAAAACTTTAAAACCATAATTACAGCAAACAATTTTAGGTGAAATTAGGGTATCTCGGCCGGCTGTAGAGACTAATCTGTTATGATACGGAGATTCATTCATTTAAGGGATTGATCTTTCTCTCAACACCATACACCTAACTGAAGGACATGATTATCTAACAAGTCCCTTGAATATGTGGTCAGGGTCCATGGTCAGTTATGTTTGTAGTAGAATTAAGTCAAAACAGTTCAAACAGTGGTTTGCTTCAATTCCAAAACCGACAGAAACAAAAAGCATAAAGCAAAACAAACAAAAACCATGGGTACAAGAAGGTATGTGTATGTTGACAGACTCACAGTTGAGCTGTGTAGGGTGTAAGAGCTTAATTACCTGCACTATATTGGGATGAAAGAGACGTGAAAGTAAAGCCACTTCAGACTTGAATTGCTGTTCGAGCAAGCCTCTCCTCTCCTCGTTCTGCGTGGGAATTCTCACCATTTTGACAGCAACGGCTCTCTGCTTGTAAATTCCACGGTAAATCCTACTGTGAGCACCAGAAGCAAACTTGTTACCTATGAAAAGTTGAGAAAGGTCAGCAGTCCATTCTTCTTGATCCTCCTTTGAAGCTTCCCATGTCTCCACATTCTCAGAGTCCAATATCATGGACCATGATTCCAAGCTATCAAACCTTCTTCTCTCCATGTTCTCCAAGTCAGAATCCAACCTTGTCTTGGAAGATGAAGAAGGTTCAGGCAGAGCCTTACTCTTGAACCTCCTCAAACGAAGCGCATGGAAACATGAGCCTCCCATTGAACCTCTAGCAAAGTGCATGCCACTCAAAGACTCGAACAATTAATGATATATATGCAGTGACTGTCAAAAGGAGATTTTCTTCTGAACGTGTGAACGGATTTCAGAAAGTGCATAAACCGATTCTGAAACATAGGCTCCAACATAAAATGAAGAAGAAGAATATGTGTCAATATGATTCATCTACGATAGAATTCAGAAAAGACCCTTTTGGCTTGTATGAGAAGAAAAGAAAGATGTGTTCATGTCAAGCAATTGTCACACTAGGTTTATCAATTCAAAGCTGTGAAGGGTGAAATTTTTTAAAACACAGAAGTTAATTGGAACTAATTGCAGGGAACGTTCATGAACATGAAAATTGTAAAAGAGAAGAGAAGGAGCAGTTTTCACGGTTTGTTTCTCCAAATAGGACGGGTCAGGAGGATTAGGTCGTGTAGCACCATAAAGATGAATTCAAAGGGTGAAGCCTCAAGTGTGTCTCGTGAGTGCTAGGTTCAAAAGTAGTGCGAGAGAGAGAGACTTTTTGCTCGATGTGATTTAATTGAGCTAGCTTGCTTCTGTTTTTTTTTGGGGTTTCTTTTCTTGCATGCATCATCACATCATCAATGTTTGAGTGGCCAGAGTGCAAAGCATGGTAGATTTGAGCTTTGCGTTTTGCTCATCCCACAGTTTTGCACTTTTCATTCTTCTCATGGTTTGGGATATGTCCATATCCCATCCTTTTAAGTGTAGTAGCACCACATCGTTGGCACCAAAAAAAGTCCTAGAATACATGTACATGTGGCACGTAACTTAACGAAAACATAAAGATTAAAGCGCACACAAGTGCCAAGTCAAGGACCGTTTGATCCAAATGCAAGTGAAGTGATGATGATTAAACTGTTAATTTATCTTTCCAATTGACGAGGTACTGAAAGGTACAGAAAGTGTAGTACCTTAATTGACGGATTTGGATTAACTATATTTATGGTATTGGCAGACATTTTTTGTGAGGACCCTTTATTCGATCTGCGATAATCAATAGAGCACTAAATAAAAAAGATAACAATATGATCTAGGCAACATTATGTTCTTTAAGCATTTTAATTGTGGATCATCTAAGCTTATATTCCAATCCAAGCATTGGATTGAAATTTTGCAAAGAGATTCTAAGCGTGGAATCGGACCTTTTAAAAAAAATTGAAAGGTGTGGAATCTGATTAAGATTAATGTGTTGAGAAATAAATTACTAATGTGGAAAACAAAACGTATAAAGATGAAAGATTAAGGGAACATAATACTCGTACCAAACCCTCTGTTTCACCGTCCAATGCTTCATTCCAATTCCTCCACATGGCCCAAAATAGTTTGATTCCAATTTCCAATCAATCTATAGCGACGAGCATGCTGTTGATGAAGTTTGATTATTTTGTATTTTTCCTCCCCCAGATACAATTCAATCATTCTGTTTCTTATTATGAATATAAATTTATCGTTTTATACTTATATTTGCAAATATAATTTTTAAAAAGAAAATAATTTCTATCAAATTGACATATATGATAAATTTATCTTAAAAGTTATAATTATTATAATTTTTACTTTGTTAACCATGTAAAACTTTTATGCCATCAATGCATAGAAATTAAAAGATTAGTTTATACTTAATAATATTTTTAAAATATAATTCCATATAATGAATTTTATTCAAAAAATATCTTTTCAATAATTTAAAAAAGTAGCTTATGCCTACAAAATGTGAATTCAAAAATATAGATGAAGAACAACAAAGATATGAAGTTGAACATGATTCTCCAACAAAAATTCCATGTTAATTAAATCTTGATTAATCATATCTTTTTGGTGTCCTGGACATTGAGATTTTTTCTGCTTTGTTTATCCGTGAAACTTGTTCCATGAAATATTGGATGATGCTATACTTAATTGAAAGGAAATGGTCATTGGAAGCCAAGAGAGAGAGAAAGCTAGATGCTCGTTATAATGGTGCACAAGGCGCAAACTGAAGACAATTATATACTACATAGATAATAATATATGTAGTATGTATTCAATAACCTTTTGGATACATCATTAATTCATTAATATATAATAAAGTAAACATCTTACAAGATTGACATAACTAATGAATACCCCCGTCCATTTTTTTTAAAAGTAAAAAAGTAGAGATACCTAATGCCAATGTTTCGACATATATTATCATGAGAAAGCCTGATAATCACTTACCCTCCTTGCATAAAGCAAACTAAACGGATGGGATTAAAACTAAAAATGTTTGGAAGTTATTGTGAAGGTTTACATTTCTCTAATTCCTTCTAAGTATTTGTTTATTCAGTCAGTGCAATCTGCATATTTAATGTGCTAATAAATGTACTTTATACGTAATTTATATCACAAATGTAATAAAATAAAATAAAAAACTATTTTTTCAGTTATGTTCTTTTAATTTAACATATTCTAAAATAAAAGAAATACATGTTAAAAGATAAACATATCAATAATTTAAAAATTAATTCATAATAAACATTTTATCATAATCTTAATCATTCATTTTTTAAGCAATATTTATAACCATACTATATTAATTTTTAAGCAACTTCTAACTCCCGACACTCTAAAAAAACAAAGTATTTGTTTTCCATAAGTGTTTCGAAGCAGGTTGAACGTAATTTTTGGGAGAAAATTTGGTCCTTGAACGTGATTCAACACCAAATCAAACACAATCTAAATCTTGGGGAAAAAAGAGTTATTGAAATCAAATTAGTACAACACATTGCTCTTGCAGACAGCAATGAAGAATTTCTCTTCAAAAGTTCCCTCGGCATTTCAAGTAGTAGTAGTAGACAAATACCCGTGAGTTGCCTGCCACTTGCCACTTACCTGGAGCTAGGAGGGCACTTTCGGATAAATGCACGTGTTTGATACTTTTTCCACCGTGTAATTCCCTATTACTCTCTTATTGTGCATATCTTTGTGTGTTTTTCCCCCTCTTAAAAAGTGACAACGCTTATTATTTCATTAGTAATGGCAAATATAGCCTATTGATCTCATGCCAGTAACACATAATCCTCAATCACTTCAAGTATGTGTGGGGCTGGCCCACAACAGAGAAGATTGATAGTGGAAGCTACAACCTGGAAGGCGTTCCCCCAGCAACAACAATAGTCTCTCCTGTTATATAGGCAGCATCGTCAGATGCCAAAAAAGCTGCGGCAGCACCCATGTCTTCTGTTGTACCAAGCCTTCCAAGTAATGTCTTCTCTTCCAGTTCTTTCTTCTGCAGTGATCCAAATGACTAAATATGCAGCGAGGAATGGAACTCAAGGGAAGAGGAAAAACCTATTTGGGTCAAAATTAAGATACTCACCACAGCATCGTTACTTGTAATGAATGAAGCAAAATTGGTTGGCACAAAACCAGGAGCAACACAGTTTACACGAGTGTTAGGGGCCATCTCAGCAGCCAGGGCCTACCCAATATACATCATAAATAATTAGCAAGTTTGAAAGGAAAAAAAAAAACAGTATGAGTTTATAATCTTTTGAAGAAACAATTGCAAGCCGAGTACCAACTTTAGTAAGTCCAAGAAGGGCTGTTTTGGTCACTCCATACATAGCCAAAGAAGGTGGTGGGTTAAAACCTGCAATTGAGGAAATGATAACAACAGAAGAACCCTTCTGCAAGTGAGGCACTGCATCCTGCATGAATCATAAAGTGGATAGCAAACCATATACTATCACAACATCAGCACATCATATCGAGATCGCAGAAAAGGAAAATGCTGAAACATATATCAGATTCTTTCATTCTTCTCTTTGTTTTGGCCATTTCACAGAGTGAATTACCTTCAGAAGAAGTATAGTGGCTTTGACATTTATCTCCCATAGCTTGTCAAGGACCGAGTCTTTTGTTTGCAAGATGGCATCAACAGAAGGATTTGCAGCAGCATTGGACACAACAACATCTATCTTTCCATACTTCTGTAACAAACCATAATGTTAAATCAAATAGTTGGATGGCCAGATTTCAATCTTATAGAAACTAATGTATTGAACAAAATCAAAAGTCTCGGTCTAGCCTCCTGATGAAGATAACAAACAATAATGGTTGTTAAAGAGATTTACACTTGTACAACATATGATTCAGGGTGCCAAGACTGTAATGTGTAATCGAATCATATATTGAGCCTGTTTAAATACATTTTTCAATAAACACTTTTAGGAG
The DNA here is from genome assembly GCA_007407185.1 of Glycine tomentella. NCBI lineage: Eukaryota > Viridiplantae > Streptophyta > Magnoliopsida > Fabales > Fabaceae > Glycine > Glycine tomentella. Next base: position 5,413,670 of record PYAF01002407.1, on the reverse strand, counting down.
AAGAAAATAAAAAATAAAAATGAAATCAGCTTCTCCAAAGCTAAAATTAGCTTATGCAAGTTAATTTGTAGAAACGGTCATATCAGTTTTTCTAAAAGATAATTTTTAACTTACGTATAAGCTAATTTTAGCTTCTGGAAACCTTATTTAATTAAGAGCTGAGAAAGAAGTTTATCCAAACATATCCAGTGCCCGACTTCTAATTGGATTACACCATATTATCTATTCTTATAAGAATTAATTAAAAGATTTATAATTGGCTTAGAGTCTAAAAAATATTTAGATATCAAAATTAAAAAGGTTTGTATTGATAATAACGATTGAGAGTGAATGTGACCTGGACAGTTTTGTCGATCAAATTCTTCCTTTGCTGAGCATTTGAAACATGGCAAACAACCCCCAACACTTGAATTCCTTTGGCCCTCAGTTGTTCCGCGGCCGCATCAACATTTTGCTGCGGTATGATATGAAGGGAAAACCTTAATTTTTGCAAGAAAGAAAGAAAAGAAAAGAAAATAGGAATGATATGAACCTGTTTGCGAGAAGAGATGACGACAGATGCACCCTCGAGGCCAAGCCTCTCGGCTATCGCTAAGCCGATTCCCTGTGTGGAAGCAGTCACGATGGCTACCTTCCCTTCAAATCTCTTCGGCGTTTCCATTTCGTTGCTGCAATCACGATGAGTCGATGACTACCAGACTCGCCTACCCAATCACCCTCATCTACTACTTCTTATTATTTATTTATTTCCCCAATTCTTATATTTATCGCTCCTAGTATTTTAGAATATACACTCTTGTCGTCTTCCTCTTGAAAAAATAATGTTTTGATTAATTATGCTTCTCAATTATTTCACTTTGTTGCGTTAACTTTTAAAACTTTCATTATAATGTTTTATATTTTTAAAAGGTATTGTTTTGATTTTTATTTTCAATTTTTTTTAAATATTATTGTTTTCTTAACTTTTAAATTTTTAAAAAGAATGAAAATGATAAGTTTAGAAAACGTATAAGATTAAAATATAATTTTTAAAACTTGTATCAAGTGAAATATAATAAATTAAAAATGACAGTAAATTTTTAAAAATAATTAACTTTAGACTAAAAATCCTCACTATTTTTATTTCATTATTTTAAAAAATAAACAACTAAAATAATTCATCTCCTCTAACCAATTCTAAATTTGAAAAGGTAAAAAATTTGTTTTATTAGAATTACAAAAAATTCTTATACTTCACATCGAAAACCAAAACCTTTCATACAATTATACTATTCGAAATAGAAGGAGCAACCGAGATCAAAACAAGAGTTCTCTCTTCGATAAAAGTTAACATACCACTAATGTTTCTTATGAAAAATTGAAAAAAAGATAAAAATAATATATTTTGAAAACATAAAAAGTCATAATGAAAATTTTAAAACTTAATATATCAAAACGAAACAATTGTAAAACACAATGAGAAAAAAAGTAATATTAAACTAAAATTAATCAAGTTATAACTTATGGATCTTGATAACAAGTGCCATTAAAATATTAGTTAAAAAATTAAAAAGAAATAAGAATTTATTTTGAAATCATAAATTAAAAACAACAAAATTTTATACATCTTATTGAAAATCTTTATCTTTTTAATTTTTTAATCAATACTTCTAGGACATTGATTAACATTTACAATAACTTATTATCCATCTCATTCCCATATATTTTAATGTTTTAACTTTCTATTTTTTTCCAAAACATTTAAAATTTCAAAGTCAAATTAAATATATCATTTTTAATATTCACTACTAGTGATTCAAGTATGATTAAGTATTAAATGAGAAAATTTTAGTCCGCATAATAATTTTTAGTTTCAAATATTTTTAAATTTATGTACAATAACCTTAAACATAAAAAATATATATGAAGGAGACAGTGCATTTTTAGTATAAACAGCTGTTGATTATTCTCCAAATAATAGCTCCTTTTTACATTTTAAGCAATATGAAAAAAAATTATAACTAAAAACCAAATCAAATCGCACTGCCAACATCCTGGGGTGAATTTTCAGACTCGTGGAGGAAGTGCATGGAGTGCGGGAAGCAAAATGAAAATACAGAGGGGTTTTACATAATAAAAGGTGTATCCATACATACGCCTTCACTTTTTTTTTGCTCCACATACACCATCAATTTGAAGTATATTAGACAGGGTCAATATTTTGGATGGGTCATGACCCATGTCCCATGGGGTATAGACAATAGACATCCAAACATCAGTGAATCCACCATTTTTAAAGAATCTAAACATCAAAATCTAAGCCAAAAACCATTCATCAAAAAATCAATAACACGTTTAAACATTCTTTTAATTCAGCCATAAGGATTTCTGAATTTCTTTAATAACTCTGGTATTTCATATCCAAGCATGTCATCGACGGTTTGAATCATTTTGGGCTTTAGTTTCTCAAATTTGTCAATGCTGTAACCACTCAAAACCTCTCTGAAGTGTTCTACATTGGGAAAGTCACCATCTGGTAGATGATACTTCCTTTGAACCTGTTTAGCAAGATTAGATAAGATAAGAATTAAGAAATTAAGGGAAATAAGGGAGAAGAAGGGGAAGGAGGAAACCTTTCTAAATACGTCATCAAGATTATCTATAAGCCTTTGTTGAGTCTTAGCTTTGCCAATCATTGCAGGCATCTCATTCCTAAGATGACTAATTATATATGCATGAATTTTAGCAGATCTAGCACGTTTCACAAATTCATTGATCTGCACAATTCCGACATCAGATTTTAGAACCAGATATATTACAAACAAGAATTAGGATTATTAGAAAGATATTGTAGAAGGATATAGCATTACTCATAAAAATAAGATTGCAGTGATATGCCATATGCACATAATTCACCCATTTGCATTACCAGGTCAAACAATATTATCAAAATAGGGCCATACCCGACTGTCGCATGCCTTTCTTGGAATATCTACCAAGTCTGCCAGGAGATCATTCTGTTCCTTCTCAAAGAGTTCCTGTCCTAATGGGCCAACAAAGCCTTTGTTTATAGGCTTATCATTAAATGAGCTGCAAAGAAAAGTAGGATAAATTTACTACTGAAGAATGTCAAATTAATTGGAGAAGGAATCAATAGATGTGATGTGAAAGCAATTTGAAACATCGACAAATGCTATGGATTTAAATGTGAATTTCAACCATAAATTGTTAAGAAAAGACAATAAAATCATTTAGTCACCAAAACTGAGATTGAATAAAAATCTTATGCTCAACTGCAACACGACAATGCAATCTTAAATGAATGTTTAAATACTTGAATTGATCCATTGTAAATAAAGCATTAATCGTTAGCTGTAGTTGAAAGATGAGTAACCTACCCAATATATACACGTACAACTTCTGGAGTATTCAGAACTTTCCCCAAAGACCACATCAATGCTCCATAAACTCTCATGAGCTACAATATTAAAATCAGGCATAGAAGTGAGCCGAAGAGTAAATAACAAATTTATTTAGATGAGGTTAAATTATGTTGTCGATACTGCATTACTTGTTGAGTATCAATTTGGTCTGCCTGATTCAAAACCACATGTATCTTGTCATCATGACCACGTAGAGACCCAAGTACACGTTTAAATTCATCACTAATGTCAAGTTTATGAGGATCAAATAGTAGAAGAATCAGATCACATTTCACAGCAAACCAAGAAATAGCGCCAGTGAAGTCATAACTTCGTTGAGTCCTTTGGTTTTCTCCAGATAGGACACCAGGAGTGTCCATAAATGTTATTTCATCTAGCAGCTGAAAGAAAAAATTTCTTCAAGTTCAAGGATTAATAAATGACACAACCAGTTGTCAATGGAGAAAAAAGAATTTGTTAATATATAGAAAACTCACTGGATGTGGCATTTGAGAACATTGGAACTTCGACAAAAATGAACCACCAAAAGTTGAAAGGCCACTAAAGGCATATCAGCATCAACAGCTATTGTATTTCCAGGAATACTCCTTTCATCAGGACCAGACTACAAGTAAAAGTAAATTCAGATTTGAACCTCCATGAGCACAAGCAAAGCACAAATGAAAACAACAAGGGAACAAATTAACAATTTTCAAAGCCAGTACTAGAAAAAAGAAGATTATGGTACCATGACAACAACAAATCTATCAGTTGTAGCCTCTGGTCCAATGTGTGCTCCTGTGTGAAGAATTAAAAGGTCACAAATGATCAATAAAGTAATTTATATCCCTCAATTGTATACTTTTTTGCATGAAGGATGTCAAATAATGCAGCTGCTAGATTATCTACAAATTAACCAACCTGGATAATCACATCTTAGTAAATGTTTTATGAAGGTTGTTTTCCCTGTGGAATATTGACCAAGGAGCATGACCATTGGTTTGGCATCAAAATCACTGTTGGTCTGAAAGACAAACCATAGACATTCTGAAACTTAACATAATCACATTTGTATGAATAATATGTCATGTTAATTAATATTGGGTGTATATGTCACTAACCAATAATGGAGATACAAAATCATTGAATCGATAGGTGACCTCCAATGGCTTAAGCCTCTCCACATACAATCTCTTCAAGCCATCAATTATCGATGTAACTGCACTAAGAGGTAACTAAAATATACCAAAATTTCATGATCAGAGTATACCTGGCAAACAAAAATAAAGCAAGGCATATGTAATATAGCTTGAAAAAAATGAGTTTACAAAGTCTCCAATGTTGCCTTGCATTCATCAACTGATTCGTCAAGGCAATGAATGTATGCAAGATGAATCGCTATCAATTCTGAATGCATTTACCTCTCAAAATAATTCAAGAATTTTTTTTTCCTTTAAAAAAGCATTCACTAGTTAAAAGGTGTCTTTTAATTTTTGCACCAGAAAAATAATTATCATTAGTTCATTACAGTCTTCAAATGGATATACAAAATTTAAAACATTTTTACGTATTGGTTGTTCACCTGTAAAACCAAAATGACTTTTCGTTTCTACATTTTAAAAAAAAAAAAAGCAAACTACTTATTCTTGTCAAAATGGGCATCTATTTTGGGGACTCACCTTCTTTACAGATTTTGTAGCAGCCCATGAATTGAGTGGCAAAGGCTGAGGTTAAGCAGTCCCTACATTATCAGTAAAACAATGCAATCAACGTCAATTAAACAGTACAGTATCATGAATGTTGGAAAAAAATTACATGTCTAACCAAATATATCAGGTTGTGCATTTATTGTCAAACTCTTTGTTTTCTGAAAAAAGAGAGAAAAAAAAAATCAACAGAAATAATATGATTTAATTGATAAAGACAAAGTAAGATAAATAAAAAAAATAAAAATAAAGTGCTTACTGCTATTAGAGCATCAAGCCCTTCCATTACTGGAGATTTAATATTTTTCTTGTCAACTGAAACCAAAAGAAGTGGAATAATCAAATGCATTGTACAGAGTCAATACTGAATATTACAAAGTAATAAGAATTAAGACCAACACCGTTCCTGTTTAGGTGGCTCAAGAAGTTTGGTAGGTTATCCATTTCTATAAGTATCAAGACGAGCAGATTCTCAGTTCTGTTTGCTCTGTCAATGTTGCTTAAGATTTAAAATTATAGTACATGAGACATAAAACCTCAATGAAGTGAATGAACTTTCTTTTATGTATATGATATATCAGTTAATTCAGCCCTGTAGTCACACACTGAATTGCTAGTATCATGCCAAATGATTCACAACTGACATATAAAAGAGGTCATGAGACCTCAATTCAGCATCCTTTAAACCACACATTGAACCTGTATCATGTTTCACAAGAAAAAGAGGAAGCATCTGACAAGGTAAAGATCAATACAAAAAAATAACAGGCATGAAGGATACTAGGGGCCTATTTGAATGTAAGTTTCTCTAGAAGCATTTCTAGAAGAAGAAAGTAAGAAGACTTCAATTGCTCTTTCGAACACGAATCGATCCAATCGGATACTGTTTTCATCTTCGGAACTTATGAGTTTGATTTGAATAATCCCTAAGCGAGACAAGCAAAAGCAACTCACCCTCGATCTGAAGGGTTTGCTTATAAGTTCAGTTGAGAGTTCGTTTCCTTGCCTTTTCAATTTATTCGAAATCTAGTCCAATTGGAGTTGTCGTCGAGTCCGATTTCAATGTAATATGAGAAATGAGAATCGTGATTTTGTTTCATAGTAATTAGCGGCTAAGATCGTGTTTAATTAATTTGCTCGTGATGGGCCCCTTAATTTTACGCAACAAACACAAATCCATGGGATACCCTGGATTTACGGATACGCTTCTATTCTCACCATTTTGAACTTTTGAATTGCAGCGCCAACTATCCGGGGCCCCAGTTCTGGTAGATCCATTAACAAAATGGTAATAAAGAAGTAGCGTGTGAATCTGTGGATAAATATAAAGAAATTACCGGTTTTAATAAAACTGATTTTGATAAATTTAAATTTAAATCATTAAACATAAGTAATTGGGTCATCTGAAAAGAGAAATTCTTAGGTGCACCTGGAGCAAGACATTTTTCTTGTTCTGTTCCATTCATTATTCACCATGTCAGCATTGTGGGTCATTGTTGTTTCCTACATTAATGACAATTTTTTATTTTTCTAGGTACATTAATGACAAATTTTAATTTTTCTAGGTAAATTAATGACATTTTTTATTTTTTCTAGGTAGATTGCTGACATGGCGAATAATGAATGGAACAGAGCAAGAAAATGTCTTGCTCCAGGTGCACCTAAGAATTTTTCCATCTGAAAATAATTGAACCTTAACTAATGATTTATAGAGTAATTTTGCTTCATCAATGATAATTTAAGTATTGATACTTGAACCTTATTCTCCCAACATATGTTGGTCATTATAAAAGGGATTGAAATCTATCTCCTCTAAGTATGTCGTTTTGAATTTAGTCCCAAATTTTTTTGTAAAACTTATTGAAAGAGAATGTCTACTTTAGTATCTATTCTAAGAAATTAGCCTTATATCATATCTTATATAAATATTTGAGAAATAAAAAACAAAAAAGTTTAACATTATTAAGATTTTTTTTTCCACTTGCATCAACCAACTAATAGATTTTGTTTAGTTAACTATTTACTTTTTGTTTTGCCACTTTACTGAATGCTACAATTCTCTCCTAAAAAATTGTTTCTACCAAATTTGACATTAAAATAAAATAAAAAAGGTTTTATGGCAATCATAACATATGCTTTCTCACTTATATTGATAGCATCATGCCAAAAGAAAACTTATATCTAAATATATAATTAAAAGATGAGGCACCAATTTATATAGAAAATTGATATATCAATTAAAAAAAATATTTTACATAAAAAAGTTATTGAATAACATAATAATAATATAAAAGTTTACACTAGTGTAAAACAATTTCCATTAATCTAAAATTGTAAAGAGTTACATATATAAAAATGATAAAATATCCCACGTACATTAAAAATTTAGGGTAGACAGAAAATCAACGGCACAAACGAGTTTTTTTAGTTCTTGAACATAGATTATAAAGTCTGATGCACGCAAAAAGAATGAAATTGTCCAGTTTAAAGGTTGAGAGCTCCCGTGTGTCAGGGCAAACGACAATCCGATCGAGTTCATTGGCTTTCACTCGAAAACAAACAACAGCAGCAGCACTGCGTAAAAACCATGAAAGGTGAAGTATTATGAAATGCTAAATGTTGAATTTATTCAGTCTTTGACATACAATAATATATTTAATTTCACTATTACTTAATTTTGAACCAACGATTTTTGTATATATGATAGGATGAAGTAACATTACCTTAGATAAAATGGAGGAAGGTCTGCCACATTGATTCTGGATATTAGAACAGTTGTTTAGCGATGGTGTCTTACTAGGCATGCGACCAGACGCAATTTCCTTTTCTTTTCTTATTTCACTGAATATGGCAGTATATCCTTCTCCTGATTTAGGGTCTGTGACATCCCAAGCACCAAATTCTGGTACTAGTGGTGCTTCATGGTTCTGTCCCGCACAACCCATAAACGTGATCAGTAAGTAAAAGCCTTTAGCTTTGGATATCAATAACCATTGTGCAAGGAGCAATTCATATTTCATAAAAAAAATACCTATAATTGTCTATTGACTAAGATTTAAAGAGAATGAGAAACTTATACCACGTGGTCATTAATTAGGGAATGGCTTCCACCTCTGCCTTTAATATTGTGATTTGATGAAGAGAAGCTACCAATGAAATCTGACTTCACTGTCTGAATGACAGGGTAATAGGAATTGCTTCTTTCACTGACAGACTCTGTCGTGTGATGGGAATGGCTTTTAGTATTGCTTCTCCTCTTCTCATGATCATGGTCATGGTCACGGCTTGTTTGTTCTAAAGAACTTGTACTATAGGAGCGCATGCGCATACGAGTAGAAGAAGCCTTCACTGCTTCATCACTTTTTTCAACTCCTCTCATGTATAGATTGAAGGCCTCCGGATTTTTTTCTGGGTCGTTCGGATTTATAAAAGGCTTTTTGTTGCGTGCATTATCAAAATATACCGTGTATGGGATGTTGTCACTGTCCCAATTGCCAAACTTTGGAACATGGGAATGCTGACATTTACAAACACTTTGTGAGAGGACTCGGGATCAAGGATTGGATACATTTAAATCTGATGAATACGTTGATTCTCTATACTTAATGATGGTTCTTGCTATTGCTAGCTAACAAGTGGTTAAATAATTAATAAATGATTTTTTTTTAATAAAAAAATTTGTTGAGTACATTGAAAATCACGCATAAGTGTATTAATAAATAATTAAACTTCTCGTAGTAGTACTTTTTTCATTTGAGATTCTTTAACCAATACTTGGAGGACACTATTCTCCTCAAAACACAATCAAATCTTACTAGCAAAACAAATAGTATAAAATCATTCAAAATTATGGTGTATGTCAATTAGTTAGAGGCAACTCCTCAGACAACTATATATATGTCGGCTAGCCACTTCGCATTGTCTAATCCCGATTGGATTTGGCTTAAGGATACACAAACACCACTGTATTTGTAACTCACTAACTTGGCTTTGATGGAACTTATTACTCCCCGTCATCAATGAAATTCTCCTCCAGTATAAAAAAAGTTTAGGCGGTTTGCAGCTTAATTTTTACCCAGTACTATGGGATAATAAAATTAATCTCTATGCATATGAAACTGAAAGTATATATTTTTTCCTTTCCTCCTAAATAAATTTTTGTAGGACGCTTTTGGTGAGTAAAAAACAAAGTCACCTATTTCAAAACTACGGGCATTGCGAAAGAAAAACACTATGAAAAGGGAACATGAAAAGGAGGAAGAGTTAGTTCATCATGTTTTAATAATACCTATTTATCAGATTTTAGAGCAGAGAATATATAGTAAGAACTCTTACCGTCATATTATCGAGAGGCGAGACAGAAGTCGTGGCAGAGCAATTAATGACGAAGTGCACAAGATTCAAACGATAAATATAAGGACATGACCAACAAAATAAATCGATGGTTACAATGCTTTTTATCTTTTTCTTTTGTACAACAACTTTAATTTACTATATGTTGAGCACTAAAAACAAAAAATGGCATCGCTTTCTTCTAATCTACAATTGGTTTGATTGTATTTTTATTTTCTCTGTTTTATTCATTTAGTGAATTTTGTTCTTATAAATTTAAATTTTCGTATTAAATTATATAATTTTAAAAACTATAAAAAAATTTGGACGAGGAACGGAAAATTGCTGTGTTATATGAGAATATAAATTGGGCGAGAAAATAATAATATGGGTAGATTTTCACCATTGTACTTCTTGACAGAAATCAAACTTAGAAAGTTTATGGTATATTGTGTGATAACAAATTTCTGTATTGTCTTAATCAGGGATCTAGTTATAAACATTTATTTTAGAACAATCTTATGGCATATTGTGTGATAACAAACTCTTCTATTGTCTCAATCTATTTTTTTATTTCTAAATTGAATTTTAATAATTTTTTAAAGACATTATAAATGATAATAAAAAAAATCATATCACAATATAATGTGTTTTTTATTGTATATTTAAAATATGATTTATATATTTAATTTATTTATTTATTATAAATTTAGTTATATATTAAATAAATAGTAGTTACTTTTTTTAACAGTAAACACTAGTTAAATGCTCTCCACCAAATCATGAAATTCAAGTTGTAAAATCCAGCTATCCACAAAACTCATATGTAAATTATGGGATAAATATAAGGGAGATTTATATAATGAGTGGTGAGTAATCATATAAGTGAATATAATATTATATTTTAATATAAAAATCTTAAATATCTGATTTATAAGTTTTTTCTTTATTTGTATGGTTGTTAATCTTCTTATTTTTATATGATGTGAAACTTCACCTTACATTTGAACTCCAACAATTTCCTCCTTCAACGTGAGTCTCATCCACATGATAGTCTCTCCCTTGAGCGAAAACCATTTTTATCTAAGAGTATTTTCATGGTGCTTATTAGAGTCCACATGTTCTAAATACTTGCATCGCCACTCAATCTACGGGACATGTCGCCTGGACCAATAAAAAGACTTTCGATACAAGGAATTCTTAGACCAAGGATCCACCATCGTCATCTTACTCGTTTGAGTCGTTCACCAAGTCGAACCTAATAGTTATATAGAAATGTTCCTAACATTTGCATCGAACAATTATGATCTATTTTGCATTAAAAAATGTACAACAATAATAAATAGATAAAAATAGGTTTGTATACCCGGATGTGTGTTCTTAAAGCAACAAAAATTTCTTCAATAATGTGAAGACTCAACGTGTATCCATAATAAGACCAATCTCTATTATCAGCCCTTTGATGAATGAGACTTTAAAGAACAAATCATTTTTCTATTGTTTAGGTCTAAACTAAGCTTGAACTTTTCTAATGTGTGATGGGTACACTTTGCTCTTAGATGTTTTTATTTATATTGTTAAAGAGATATGAATTTTTGCGTTAAAAAAAGAGATTTTATTTAAAATAATTTCATATCTTTTTATCTTTATATTTGAAAATAAAAAATTATATCGTGTCCTTTTTATCTTAAGAAACTTCCTTGGATAAGACAAAAAAAATTTTCAAATAATCATATGACTAATTACAACAACTAATCACATGATTTGATCTTGATATATAGCAATATAATCTTATTCTTATTTTATGGACAACTTTCACGTTTATAAAATAATATTCTTTGTTTATATTAATTATATTTTTGGTGCTAGCAAATAATATAATAATATTTTATTAAAATGTTTATTGATTAAATTAAATTCTTTAATTTAATTATCAATACGTTATTTTTTTCAAAATTTGGAACACTTGTTTGTATGTGACCTCGTAAGTTCAATACTAAATCAGTATTAGATTGATCATAATTAATTTATTAATCAAAATAGACATTTAACAATATTATTTAACATTTAAATAGGATGAAATAACATTTTTTACATTCAATAATCAATATAAGAATAATGTAATATTTCTTTTCATCGTTTATAGCTCAAGGTTCACTATAGAGTATAGTATTAATGTCAAATTCTAATAAGCTAACATATTATATTTAATCAATGACTTCTCTACTTTTTTCATTAGATCGTCTTTATCAAGGTCTTAATTCTATTATAGAATTCAAATTTATTACCTAGAGTAGATAAATTAATTCTTGATTAATCATTAATTGTACAAGTATTTAATCATATCCAATATTTATTTAATTGGTATTTTAAGATATTAGGTGTTCAAAATTAAAATATAATAAATAACTTATTAATTATTATAATAATCTCATGTCAAATGAAACTATTATATTTATTTTTTAAAAATTCCTATTGACATATTAATGTAACATTAACCATTAAAAATTCTCATTTCGGATTATTTCAATGATGACACCTCAGCGGCGACGATGACTGGACAACGACGGACGCAGTAGCGATGACTAGTGGAAGCGGCGGACGCAGCGGTGACAGTGAGAGCGCGAGTGAAGAGATAGGTGAGTGGAGAAGAGAGAGGAGAGGGTGTGGGTGTGGAGAAGGTGAAGAAAGCTGAGCGGGTTGAGTGGGTGTGAAGAAGGTGAGCGGGGGTGAAGAGAAGTGAGCGAGAGTGAAGACAGAGGTGAGCGGGAGTGAAGAGAAGCAAAGGATGCTTGGGTTTTGAGGGAGACACTTAGGCTTTGTTTGGGAGTTAGGAGGGGAAGGGAAGGAAAGAGATTCAAGGGGAAGGGAGGGGAAGGAAAGGGAGGAAAATGAGGGAAGTTCCATTCTCCTTGTTTGGGAGTTAAAAATATATTAAGAGAGGGAAATAGAGAGTTAATAAGAAATTTTTACAATTTTTTCCTTATTTAAAAAATTAATACATTCTATATTTTACACTGATTAAGGTAGGATAATAATTTTATTAACACTGCTGGTATAAGATAATAATTTTAGTTACTTTTCCTTCTAAAAACCCCCCAAATAGGGGGGATTATAATTTCTAAGCATTGGAGGGTTTTGGAGGAGTTTCAAAAATCCCTAAATCCTTTCCCTCAAAAATTATAACTCACAAACTTGGAGATTACTCCAGCTAAATCCTTCCTTTCCCTCCCCTCCCCTCTAAAACCCCTCTCCCAAACAAACCCTTAGGGGAAGTTTCTGGAAATAAAATGAGAAGGAAACGCGTGTGTGTGGTGTGGTGTGTCCGTGTGTGTGAAAAAGAAAGCTTTGTGTATGAAAAAAGCTATTTTTTTTTTGTTTGAAAAGAAAGAGTGCAAAACACATAACGACATGAGACTCTGGGGAGTGAATTGAAGAAGATCAATATTATATTAATTGCTTGTTTAACCTCTTCATTCTTAAATGCACACATATCTGGTATCATATCACTTCATTTTCAAGTGCTCTCTATACTTAATTTTTTAACCATATCTTGTAGTTATGTAATATTTTTTTCGAAATCTAAATTTTTTATTTATTTCGATGTTATTGTGTTTAATTATTTATTATTATGTAAAATTTTATTTTATATTATTATGTATTTTGTTTTATTTATTTTAATTTATATTTATGAAAACGGAATAAATGTTAAGTTTTATGAAAAATTTATGAAAAAAAATATATAAATATGTAGATTTTTTTGAATTTATTGTGAATTTTTATATTTAAACAAAACATTAGATGAATTTTTTAGAAGTAATATGGCAGCAGCATAGGGATCACAAAATATAATCTAAAGACCACAAAATTGCTTAAAAACCTAAGTGGATATCTGGCATGGGAGATGCTCTAAACCTCCAATACTGTACCCAGGCCTGCTGCATAGTCGAAGTAGCACAGAAAAAAAAAACGGATATCATAAATAAAGAGTAAAGAAGAAAAAGAAAATACACATGAATTGTGAGATTTATACTAACACCACTGACAGATGCTGAAAACTGGAAATCCTGTGAATCAATCGCTCCTCAACGTTACAACATCAATCGCCTCTTTCACTGCTCACTATTTTCGCGCCAAAACCATGAAGCTTGACAGCTCTAACGGCCAGGCGCCTCTCGCCGCCACAGGACGACGACGCCGAGGAGGAGAAGATATTCGTGCCGCCGCTCAACTTCGCGATGGTCGACAACGGCAATTTAGGTCTGGCTTTGCCGATTCTGCCAACTTCGGATTCCTGAAATCACTCCGTCTCCGTTCTGTAATGTGAGCTTCATTTTCCATTCCTTCATTTCTGACTATTGTTGAAGGATCCGTATATGTAATAGTATTTATTTTGGTGCAGGTGTTTGTGGCCTGAACCGTATCCAGAAACGACTTCGGAATTTTTGAAGGCCAACGAAATAAGGCTTTATCAGTTCGGGATCGATCGCTGTAAGGTTTGTATTATTCCTTTTGTGATCATCGTGAGAATTGAGATGCTTCTTTTTTATTACTATTATTTGTTAAATTTTGCTTTTCCGTTGCCTCACAATTAACTGGAGTTACTTGATTGGAACGTACGTCTTGCATCTTTGTATGATACTTTTTTCAATCCAATTTTGTTAGTTTTCGTATAATTTTCTAATCTTAGTTTATATTATTATTTTGATCAGTTGCTGCAGTGCTTGAACACAATTCAATTAGTTATTTGAGGACGAGTTCGAATTTAATTATCAGATGTTTGTCAAAATTACTTTACTAAGATAGCGTGAATTTCATGAAGACTTCCCCTTATGATTATAAAATATAAATGCTCCTTCAATGTGCTGTATAAAATCAAAAGCATTTAGGATAAATAACCGATCGCAAATCACCCAATCAGGAGCATTCATGTGCGCGCAACTGCAAAATGCGATGCTTCGGGGAAATAAACTATATTAATATGGGCTGAGAGGCTGTGTACCTTCACTTGTAGCTGTAGGTCTCAGCGTGGTCCTTTTTATGCCTCATGTTGGTTATTCTGTTGCAACAGTTGGTTGTGACGGCTGGAGTAGAGCTGATTTCTGTGCTTTTACATGTTTGTAGGGCTGGCTTCTCTTCAGTTTCAGGCTTAATTCCATTTTGAAAGTGAACTCTTTGACCACGAAAACCTCAAACTAGAGCAATTGATAGTAACTTTCAATTGAACTAAATAGGGTACCTCTAGCTAGCTTTGTTTCTCTGAATGCATAGTGGAAGTTCATTTAGATTTTATTGAAAAATCCTTTGGAAAAATTACCTGATTTTATTTCTAGTCTAAGAATTTAGGCAAACTATACTTAGTAATTTCATGTTCTAATTACTGCTCTATTATTCTTTTAAGATTGATAAACTATTTTGTGGATACAACGTATTTAAACACATACCTAATCCCCGTCCTACAAGGTTCTTCCTAGAGAATCAAATTTTGATACTTGTGTTTGCTCTTGCACAATTTCACTGTCAATTGGTTGTCATGTTACCACATTGTCCTGGAAAGAAACCATTTCTATATTACATGTTACTCGTATAATTAAATTAGTTGTCATTGGTTTTAGCTTGCAATTGTGTTTTTCTTCTGTCTTTAGCCATACATCATTTGTAGTTCTATCTGTTCCCTTTATTTTCTTCTTCAAGCTAATCTAGGGAAAGTTGCAGCTTCTCTCCCTTTATCCTAGCTAACATCTCATTCTTATTGATTTCATGAATAGCAGCCAGCCCTTTGTCATGTGTTCCAAAACAGATCTAGAATCAATTCTTTGCTTCTTCCTCTGTCATAAAGCTATTTCAGAATAAGCATACGAATTATTCATTGCCCTCAGCAAAGTCTTGCTTCATTTAAGATGTTTAGCACAAATTAACCTTTTTACTTCCGCCTACCAACAAAACATTTAGCCGCATAATCCACCTCATACTAAAACCAGGTGTGGGAACTTTAAAAGAGAATCCAGGACTTTCTGGAATGATGGCTTTAAGATGCTTCTGTTCATATGAATTTGATCTTTATGTCTAGAGCTTGTTTAACGTGGCAAAAAAATTGGGATTGAGGAATGACTTGCACAATAGAGAAATTTAAACTGATTCTATTTCCAATACATTTTACATGCTATCATACAAGGTGTGTAGCCTGGCCTCCTTAAATGGAACTCCGAGGCAGTCCACTAATCTTTTAGCTTACTTGTCCAGTGCAGACACTTATTTTCCTTTGAAATCAATCTTTAGCAGGAATTTGATGGTGCAGGCTATGCTGGATTTATTCTTAATTATTTTCTTTTTCTGAAGTCTGTCTTTATGCTCTGGGGATGCATTTATATCCCTTAAAATTGAATGATAACAATCCCCTTTCCCCATTAATTGCCTTCTTTTGCCTGGATATCAGGCAAGGCTGGAAAAGCAAAAGATCGAGAATGTGATGCTTTAATTGATATCTTGAAAGAAAAAAGAGTTCTGCAAATTGATTCAAAATTTCAAATACCGTGGGCAGGAACCCTTTGTCAACATCCCGAATGATACAATTCGTGAAGCTTTGAAAGTAGCCCTCGATATTACAAAATCTTGAACTTCACTATTTTAATAGTAAATCATATCCACTGATATATTGACCTAATTGGTGCATGCCTTTGCTTTCTTCAGATGTTAGGAATCCTGCTGATTCATTGTAAACGAGGGAAGGTATTCACTATTTCTCTGTTCTTTGAATATTTGTTTTATTAATATTTTGAACTTTTGATCTCCAATTGTTCAGTGATTTACCATGAACAGCACGGCACTGGTTGTCTTGTGGGATGCATAAGAAGATTGCAGAGGTGGTGTCTATCATCTGTTTTTGACGAGTACCAAAGGTTTGCAGGTGCCAAAGCTAGAGTGTCATCGAACTGTTTGATATCTCTTGTTTGAAGCACCACCCACTGTCATTTTCATGCTACGGAAAATATAATCTGAAATAATGGGGTGGTATAATGACTAGTCGTTTATTTTTCTTCACCGAAAATTAGAGTCCCCAGTGGGATTTTTTATGAGATATATTATGCTTCCTAACGTGTACTTTCCTGTTTCAAGGTTGGATACCAATCTACCGAATTATGATGTGTTGTGGATTGGATAGTAGTGAAGGTGGAGTGGAAATGAGTCTGAGGCTTTACTCGTGAAAAATAAAATTAAAAAAATTGCTTAAGTTTGGTTCTTTTACTTCATTGAGCAAAAAATTTGGAAGCAAAATCATATAAAGCGATCAACTATTTTGTATTGATCCAAACCAATAAATTCTTAAGAAAGTAGCAAGAAAACAGCCAGAAATTAATATTTATTTTCAAATTTGGTTATAATGAGAAATAGCCAAGAGATAAGTGTATAAAAGTCTTCAGCATAATTTTCTTATTTCAAGAGCCAAGAAAATGAAAGAGTGAGAGAGATAATAATTAATGTATCTAAACCTTTATTGTGTAATATAAATTTCCTAGAAACGATAAGAAGTAAAGAGAACCATGACATGGTTGAAAAGCATGCCCATTGATCATACAAATAAATGTTTTGATAGGCGAATGTTTAAGGATCTTTTTTATTTGTTAAAAATATAATACTAAACATAAAAAAATAACACTTGATAAAAAAATAAATAATAGATAATATAAATAAAATAATATTAAAATTTATTAAAATACTTAATTTTAATATAATTTTTATTAAATTTAATGTACTTATAAAAATAAAGAGAGAAATTAGAATTAAAATATTATTTTTAAATGATTATGTTAATTAGTTATTATTTTTTAGGTTATTAAATATATGGGTAAAAATAATCGGGCTCTGAGACTGTCCTCGTTTTGCTTGATTTGTGTTCTCCCTTAGTTATGAATATCATAATCAAACCAAACGGCTGTCAAACCAAAAGGCTACAAGTGCATCAGTGTTTGAACAGAGTCCATTCGGCTCAAAGTGAAGAAATTTTTAACACTTACACGTCCTCTGTACTTTTTTTTTTTTTTTTTTATCAAAACGCTTTTGACTTTTCAATCCAAAGCATTCACCGAAAGACCAAACAATAAATCGGACAGAGAAAAATAAGGAGAAACAAAAAAGGAAATGTAGACGAGGAACAATCGATTCGCCAATCAGAGAAAGGGCGACCGAAACGATGACTCGCGCATTAGGGTTAGTTATTCCTCAATGTTTCAAACAATGGCAGAGACACTTTCAACAGTCTCTTCATCATTCTCATAGAAATCATCGAGGCCTTTCTTTTACAACAAATTAAAAACAAAAAATTGAAACTTGCATGATAAAATTAATCGCCAAACCCTGTTATTCCTTCTACGCCGTCGACGTGTTATTGAGATGGAGACTTAGATATTGTATTATTGATCATCTTAGGCGCAATTTATAGAGGGGTCAATTCAATATAAACCCTAACCAGTGGACAAAATTGCCGCGCCTCCTTCGCGTATTTACGAAAATACCTCTAAACCCTTAATAATAGAAAGGTCAACAAACAACAGGAGATGAGATGATTCAACAGATCAGAGGGTCGAGGATAACGAAGATACGGTGGACCTACATCTGATAGGAACGTTAGCTATCTATCTAGGGTTTCAGACACGCTTAGGGAGTTCTCATTCTCATTCTCATTGAACTCACTAACTAAACTAAGCTACCATTTTTCTATTTAATCACACACGCTATCTTCTTCTAGACTCTTCCACTGGCATTTGCTGTCCAATTTTTCATTTCGTGCGGCTTCTCACTGGTAAGTGTAACTCTCTTTCTCCCATCTATCTGTTAATGTGGACTTAGATTCATTGCAACGATAATTTTAGTTTGTGTGGATTTGAATTTGAGTAAAATAAGTTGCGCGTAGGGAGGACAATAATATGGGGAAATCAGGGGGTAGAAGAAAGAAGGGTGGTTCGAACGCAAACCAAGGTGGTGCCGTTGATAATTCGGGTTCAGGTGCAGCAGCAGCCCCAGCGGCTAACGGTGGGGTGGAGGTGTTGGATTCGTCGATATTTTTGAAGAAGGCGAATGAGCTGAAAGAAGAAGGGAATAAGAGGTTTCAGAACAAGGACTATGCGGGTGCTCTTGAACAGTACGAGAGTGCTCTTCGTTTAACCCCCAAAACGCACCCTGACAGAGCCGTTTTCCACAGCAACAGGGCCGCGTGTTTGATGCAGATGAAGCCCATTGATTATGAAGCTGTCATTGTGGAGTGCACCATGGCGCTTCAGGTCCAGCCACGCTTTGTCCGGGCACTTCTCCGCCGGGCACGGGCGTTCGAGGCCGTTGGAAAGTATGAAATGGCTGTGCAAGATGTGCAGTTCTTGCTGGCAGCTGATCCTAGTAACCGCGATGCCTTGGAGATTGCCCAGAGATTGAGGACTGCATTGGGGCCACGCCAAGAGGCCCAGCAGGACCTCCACAGTCGCCCCTCCCCGGCTGCGCTTGGCGCTTCGGCTGTTCGTGGTGCCCCTATTGCTGGATTAGGGCCTTGTTTGCCAGCTCGGCCTGTCGGAAAGAAGGGAGCAAATTCAGTGGTTGGATCTGTTGTGTCGCCTAATAATAACAAGCCAGACAAGTCACAGCCAGTTTTCCCAACTGAAAATGGTCCTGACACCAAGTCCCAGTTGCCAAAGCTGGTATTGAAGCCTTCAAATGGCTCTGCGAAGCCACCTAACCGTAAAAAGGAAGATCACAAGGAACTGTCATCGACCATTCATGGGCAGCGTTTGGAGGTTGCAATTCGGTGGAGACCGTTGAAGCTTGTTTATGATCATGACATTAGGCTTGCCCAGATGCCGGTCAATTGCAATTTTAGAGTACTAAGGGATGTAGTAAGCAAAAGATTTCCTTCGTCAAGTTCTGTTCTTATCAAGTATAAGGATTGTGATGGTGATTTGGTTACTATAACCTCTACTGATGAACTCAGACTGGCAGAGTCTACTGTTGATAGCCATCTCATGAAAGAACCTGGGGAAGATAAAAGTGATTCTGTAGCAATGCTGAGACTGCATATTGTTGAAGTTAGTCCAGAGCAGGAGCCTCCTTTGTTGGAAGAAAAGGAAGAAAAACCAGTTGAGAATGAAGGGGTCATGGGAGAAGAGAGTGGATCTCATTCTTCTCTCAGCGAATCTGTCTCTGAAGTTGCTGATACTGAGGTTGATAAGACTGCGAAGGATACTCCAAAGGAAAAGCCAGGAACCACAGGAGATACTGAATGCAAAGAAGTGGAGATGGATGATTGGTTGTTTGAGTTTGCTCAGCTTTTCCGCTCTCATGTTGGTATTGATCCAGATGCCCATATTGACTTGCATGAGCTTGGGATGGAACTTTGTTCTGAGGCACTTGAGGAAACGGTTACTAGTGAGGAGGCTCAGGATCTATTTGACAAGGCGGCTTCAAAGTTTCAGGAGGTGGCTGCTTTGGCTTTCTTCAACTGGGGTAATGTTCACATGTGCGCAGCTAGGAAGCGGATTCCCCTGGATGAGTCAGCTGGGAAGGAGGTAGTGGCAGAGCAGCTTCAAGTGGCTTATGAATGGGTCAAGGAAAAGTATTCTTTAGCAAGAGAGAAGTATGAGGAAGCACTCACGATCAAACCAGACTTTTATGAGGGATTGTTGGCTCTGGGGCAGCAACAATTTGAAATGGCTAAACTTCATTGGTCCTTTGCACTTGCTAAGAAAATAGATCTATCAGGCTGGGATTCTAAGGAGACACTTCAACTTTTTGACAGTGCAGAGGAGAAGATGAAAGCTGCAACAGATATGTGGGAAAAACTGGAGGAACAGAGGGCAAAAGAGCTAAAGGACCCAATTGCAACCAAGAAAGAAGAATTATTGAGAAGAAGAAAGAAACAAGGTGCTACTGAAGGTGAGTCCTCAAGTGTTGGAGGTCAGGGTGAAATATCTGCAGAAGAAGCTGCTGAGCAAGCAGCTGTCATGAGATCACAAATTCACCTCTTTTGGGGTAATATGCTTTTCGAAAGATCCCAAGTTGAATGCAAATTGGGAATGACTGGATGGAAGGAAAACCTGGATGCTGCAACTGAACGCTTTAAGCTTGCAGGAGCTTCTGAGGCTGATGTTTCGATGGTTCTAAAGAATCATTGCTCAAATGGAGATGCAAAAGATGGAGATGATAAAAAGGTTGAGAACCCACATCACAATAAGACTGTTAAACCAGAGATCAACAATGCTAATCAAGTATGAGATAAATGGTGTGACTTGGAAATCTCTTTTACATCTGTTCAGTTGAGTCTTGAAAGAAGACTCTGGAGTCTGGACAAAGGATATGTTTGTCTTTCAGAGTTCAGAAGGGATATCTAATTTTTTTGAAATAGAAATTGAAAATTTAGGGTGCCTTAACTAAATGGTTCTGCTCTTTTTTTTTTTTCTTTTCTTTTCTTTTCTCTGAAGTTCTCAGTGATCTAATGAAGGGAGATTATTTTTAACATTATTTACACGATCATTTTTGTCCCCTGCTATGTTGGTAGTGCCAATGCAACTTAGTTGAGGTTTGCTTACTTGCTCAAATCTTGACATTTGTTTTGTTAGCTATTATTTATATGTTGAATGTGTTGCTGAGTGTATAAGTTATAACTTGAAGTTTTATAGGGTTATATCTCAAATTTGTTTCGATCGTTGACAGAGCTTATGTCATAAGCATTTGAGACAGTGAGTGGAATTGGTAGGGGTATTGAAGAAAGTTTATTTTGTTAAGTTTCACTCTGTAGCTGCCTTATAATATGCTAACATGACTTATAAGAGGTTCATAAGTCATTTTCCTAAACTTAGTAAAAAAAATACCTTTAATCCTTTTACGGACTTACTTTAGAAACTTCATGTTAGCGCCCAGAAAAGTATAAGCAAAAGTGGAAAGCAATTATAGCAAAGGAAACAAAAGATGAATTCATCCAAACCTTGAGTATCCATGCTCATAATTGTTTCATCGAAGTTGCTTACTATAAAAAATATCTTTAAATATGAAAGTGGTAAGATTTTATCAAACGTTCTTTAGTAATTTGGTAAATATTCTTTACTGTAATTTGGTGATTAATTCTGATGAGAAACTAGAGGTTAGCACATTGCCATTGTGGAATTGATTTCATCTTGGCAACCATGCGCAAAGAGTATCCCCCTGTGACCTGTTTTGTCATCGTCCAGCAGCAACATGATTTATTGCATCCATGTGTAATATTATTGCAGGCCAATTAACTTGCCAGTTTGTCAAAGGAGTCTGGAATTTTACCACTAAAATGGTTACTGTTTGAGTTGGACGGATTCTAGGTTCTAGCATATATTATTCCCATGCTCAGTGGTGATCTGTCCAGAGAGTACATTCCATTCATTTGTAGTTCAGTAAATCGCAAAAGTTTTTCCCACTGATATTGGAATATTCCCAAAAAAAGAAATGTAAAAGAAAAATGCTAACAATCTGCTTTTATGAGTGAAATTTATTAAGATAAGAAGTCTGTTCTGCATGATTTAATGATTTTTAACAAGTTATACAGAGTATGTTTGACTGTATTTTTAACATCTCTCTTTTTATAAAAAAAATAGTTGGTGAGAACCAAAGAGCATTTCTAATGGTGCACTTGAAGTGCAGGTTTTTAACTCACTTTTCTTGAATCCTACCGTCATATTGTATATAAGAACTTTTAACATTTTTTGTACTTCAATGTTGTAATTATTTAGGAACTTAAAATGAGGTTCACATTTTATCTTACAAAAATGTTTTTTTAATCATAAGAATCCGGTTCTCACAACTGAAAGCTATATTATCTTCTTTCTATGGTAATCTTGAGTAAGAATTGACTCTTAAACTTAAGAATCTTACAGAAATATTATTAAATATTATTGGAGATGCTCTAAGAAGTTCTAAAATTACTGTCTTAACTTGAAATGCACCTAGGAAGTGTTTGTCTGAGATCAATTCGTAAGAGCTACCTGCAATAGAACAGATCCATAGGCACTCAACCAGAAAGATAATTCGATGAGGCATTAAAGGCAATCCAGACTATAAATGACTACTAGAGAGGTGAAGTATTTGCAAAATTTTGGATTTACCAAACAAATATGAAATATGTGTGGACTATAGAGGTTGACTAAGGATCTGTTTGGATGTAAGCTTTTCTAGAAGTAGTTTTAGAAGAAGTTAAGAAGAAAAAAATGAAATAAATTTTTTCATAAGTTAAAATAAATTTTCATTAGTTAATTTGTAAATGTCATCTTATCTTTTAGAGAATCTATATTGGTGAGTTTCTAAAAATTAACTAATGGAGAACTTATTTTTATTTATGAAAAAACTCATCTTATTTTTTTCTTCTTATTTTCTTCTTCTAGAAGTACTTCTAGAGAAGTATACCCAAATATGCCCAGTATTTAGATTACTTTCGACAGCTCTGAAATACTCTTGTGAGACGGTATTTACTTTTATTATACTTAAAGAATTTTAATTATTATTGACAAAAAAAATATTTATTAAAAACAAACTTTGTTTTAGTTTTGAACTAGCCATTATTATTTTATGAAAAAAAATATAAAACTCTTTAAAGACTTTTTTTTTGTTTAAATTTAAAAATAATCTTAATGTACAATTTCTTAATTTTTCAATCTATAAATTTTGAGATTTTTCAAATTTGGATCATTGTACATTTTTTAAAATAATATTTTGTTTTAAAATCCAACATAGTATGTCTTTGTAAAAAAATAATAATAATAATAATTGAGAAGTGACTCATAATTTTTAAGCTCCACCATTCTCAATAGATAAGTTTCTTTAAAAACACTTGTAAAAAAGAAAATAAGATTGAACTTTTTTCATAAGCAAAAATAAGTTATCCATTAACTAATTTTTAGAAACTCACTAATATAGTTTCTCTAAAAAATGAGATCGCATCTACAAATGAGCTAGTGAAAAACTAATTTTAACTTATGAAAAAGTTCATTCCATTTTTTTCTTTTTATTTTCTTCTTCTAAAAGTACTTTTAAAGAAACTTACATCCAAACATACTTTTATTCCTTTACTACTATTTTCTCCTTCAGCCAATTCAGCCAATTCAGCCAAATCAACGGTGACAAAGCTTATGAACAATGATGTTGAGAAAGGTTTTACAAGCATTGGAAACTTTATCCTTACAATGTCTGTTAATCCAAGTATGACCTTGAGTGGAGAATAGTAGCATTGACGAACATACTGGTTGTCACAAATGCATGCATAGGTCAAATTTATTGGTCGTGTGCTCTAATTCTTTGTCAACATTTTCTTCTTTCCCACAGGCCGAGCTGGCAAACAAGGCCCTAATCCAGCAATAGGGGCACCACGGACAGCCGAAGCGCCAAGCGCAGCAGGGGAGGGGCAACTGTGGAGGTCCTGCTGGGCCTCTTGGCATGGCCCCAATGCAGTCCTCAATCTCTGGGCAATCTCCAAGGCTTCGCGGTTACTAGGATCAGCTGCCAGAAAGAACTGCACATCTTGCACAGCCATTTCATACTTTCCAACGGCCTCGGATGCCCGTGCCCAGCGGAGAAGTGGAGAAGTGCCCGGACAAAGAGTGGCTGGACCTGAAGCGCCATGGTGCACTCCACAATGACAGCTTCATAATCAATGGGCTTCATCTGCATCAAACACGTGGCCCTGTTGCTGTGGAAAATGGCTCTGTCAGGGTGCGTTTTGGGGGTTAGACGAAGGCACTCTCGTACTGTTCAAGAGCGCCTGCATAGTCCTTGTTCTGAAACCTCTTATTCCCTTCTTCTTTCAGCTCATTCGCCTTCTTCAAGAAGAAGAAGAAACATAAAAAAATCAATGGGTAAAAAGAGTGGGGGAAAATCGCACATTGTGCTTCTGGTGCGCAGGTTCTTACCTAGAGCTCATGCTGCTTGAGGTTCCCTAATGGTCGCACGCATGGATTCCACATGGATGGCGCGAGGAAGGATCACAGTTGGTAGATCAGAAACGGCGTAGAGTTTACGGGATGGTGCTGGTTTCATGTAAAAAGGAGAGGAAGCTTCTTATAAAAGACTCTTGGCTTCTTGTAAAAGACTCTTGACGGAGAGAAATAAAATCAATAAATTGTACGAACAGATGCCTTTTGTTGCAGACAGAGTGTTGACATCAGGTAATTTTCTTGTCTCATATATGGTACTCATCAAGTTAACAATGTGGTTAACAACTTGAAACAAGTCTTCTCAGAACCACGGAATATATGCCATTTAACAGCAAAGCAAGAATAATGTATGAGATTCTCAACCTATGAACAATCACATTGTCAGAAGAATATTAAACAGACTCGAATTAAACTATCAAACCAGACTCCAATAAACCTATCAAAATCCAAGGCAACCTTTTGGATTCAGAATCCTGATCAACCACCTACTCATTGAAAGAGAATCCCGATCTACCAAATACAGCAAATACGATAAGCCACTAACTAAGCCTTTTGCATCTATGCATTCAACTTGTAAACAGCCTTCTTCTTGGTGTGTCTGTGTGTGAGTCTGAAGGGGGAAGGATGCAAACTGATTCTTATCCGACAGAATCCCATATCATCATGAGAAATAAAAAAGAATATTGATGACATCGTGACAGAATTATGCAAAAGAAGGAACAATATAAAACATGGCCAATTTAATTCAATATTATAAAAAGAAGAAAAAAATGCATGTAAAGGACATCAAACACATCAACAATCATTTCTTAAATTTTCTCCAATCAATTATTTTTGCATTAAGATGGCAACTTCCTAACAAAATGGTATGCTAATCAGAAAAGAGTTACAACTACAAGGCCTCTCACATCACACATAACCTCAAAGAGCAAACAATGTTTACGCCGCTGCAGTAATGCTCCCAGCCTCCACAACCTCCTTCTCCATCTCCTTGACAGCTCTAATCAAACCCCTCGTGATGCCCTTGAGATGCAAACCACTCTCTTTCATTTCCTCCTGTAGCTTTTCCGCCATTTCCCAATCCAAAGCATTCAAGCAGAGAGACTGTATTAACTTGTCATACTCATCAACACTGGGACGGACACCATAATCTTTCATCTCAGCCAATAACTTCAAAGCCTCATCAAACTGTTCCAACTTGCAATATCCACGAATCAGAGTGTGAAACATCACAGGCCCCAACTTAACATGCTTCTTTTTTGCTTCTGCCAAGATCTTCTGAGCCTCTTCCATCTCCCCACCATTTGAATAAGCACTAGCAATAACAGTATAAGTGTACACATCTGGTCTCAAGCCCCTACTTTCCATCAGCCTCATCATCTCCACAGCTTTCCCCATTTCCCCAGCCTTTGAATACGCCGTAACAACAAAATTGAAAACAGCATTCCCAGGCGGTGGCCCGTCCTCAATCATCTTCAACACCAACTCCTTGGCCTTATCAACTTCCTTAATCCTACACAAGGCCCGGACAACCGCCAAAAACGGCTTTATCGCCCGTTCCCTCTTCTCCTCAGGGATATCCTCCAAGATCTCCAGAGCAAATTTCACAGTTTCATCTTCTCCACAGAGCTTCACAACCAAAAAGCTAACCACATTAACGGGTGGCAGTTTCCTTTTCTCTGTTGCCACCACATACACTCCATGGGCTTCCTTAGTCTTCTTCCCTTTACACAACCAAGACAAAATGGCGCCAACTTTCTCAGCATCAGGCAATGTTTGCGCATCAACCATCTTCTGACAAACACCACAAGCCCAATCGAAAGCTCGCCGCCGACAAAGGGCTTCGATTGTAAAGTAATAAGTGTCTGCATCAGGCACACAGTGAAAAGCCTCAAATTTATCAAACACCTCCAATGCAGCCTTCCCTTTCCCCAACCTGGAGAAGTAGCTAATCAACTCATTGAGAATCCTGACATTAAGGAGTCCACTCTCCTTCTTCTCTCCAATCTCCTGAACCAAGTCCCACAACGAGTACACCACCTCTTTCTTCTTCCTCACATCATCACTTCCACATATGGCCAAAACAAGAGACTCCACCATTGGGGTTGTCACCTCCAATGATCTCTCACTCCATGCCCACCAGAAAAACCTTATCAGATTCTCACTCAAAACAAAAGGAGTTTCGGTTATTTTCGTTACCAATTGCTGGTGCAGTGTCAAATCCATGTCATCCAAACAAGACTCAAGGGACCCATCAGCGCTGGTTTGGAGAAGACGTAGCAAACTCTCCAACTTGTCGGAATCAACCTCGTACGTGTCTCCTCGTCCTCCTCCTTCTTCTTCTGTGAGCTGTCCGTCACCGCCGTTAACTAAAGAATCCGGTGAGAGCTCATTGTCGAAGTTGGAGGTGACCAAAAATCGAGGGTTATTGAAAATTTGGGGAAAAGTTGATTTGGAGATTTTGAGAAAGACAGGGTCACACATGCGATGGTTAATGGGTGAATAGTTGCCGGCAACGGCAACAGCACGTGCTGCTCGTGCGAGTATCCGCGTCCACATTCTTCTTCTTCTCGAGAATTTGTTAATTTGATTCTTCTTCCGGCTTCTTCATTGTACATGCAAGTGCGTAACCTAAAAGCATGAGCTTTAATTTGTCACAACTTATACACAGTGTTTTACTCATGTGGGCAGGCATTTAGGGTTCGCAAAACGGGCCTGGTACGGCCGTTTAATCTCCTAAAAACGAGTGTGTCTGAGTATTAGATTAAGAGGCCCACTACGTAGACTGTGTCTGAAGCCCACTAAACTAATCTACAAGTGCAACCTCGGAGTACTGGCTGGTTCTTTCAAGGCTTTTGATAAATTCACCTCCCTTAATTACGTTCCTTTCTATTTTTATATTTTTATTTCAAAAATATCCTTTAAGACAGATGTTTAAGAAAATTCATTAAAAAAAGAGAGAAGGGAGTTATATTTTATGAATTAAGGGACGGATGTATATTATTTGCCTTTTTTCAATGTTCGATACTTTAACATTTTTAATATTAAATAATTTATATTTTCAAAATAATAACATTTAATTAATATATATTATAAAATAATAATTTGATTCTTTATTATATGATAATCAAAATTAATTAAAATATTTTATTAATATTATCATAATTAAAATATTTTTAGTTAATATTTTTAATATTAAATAATTTATGTTTATCAAATAATAACATTATAAAATAATAGTTTGATTCTTTTTGAGAAAATAAATTGTTATGGCAATAGAATTTGACCAGGACTGAGAAGTTAGAGACTGATTAATGTACATGTACTGCCTATAACACACCTATCGACCTCGTAACCTGTATGCAATATTAAAACCATGGATGTACGCGGGCGGGGGGGGGGGGGGGGGGGGGGGGGGGGGGGGGGGGGGGGGGGGGGAAGGGGGAGGGGGATGGAGAAAACGTGTTAAAATTTGGACTAAAATGATCCATAAAAATAAGAAAGCGTTAACAAATGTTTTTAGAATACTGAATAAGGAATAAAATAGAAAGTTTTTATATGAAATATATTATTCACACTCTTCATCTGATTTCATATAAAATATTACCATAATTTTTTTTATATAAAACCATTTTATTTACTAATTCTTAATGGTACTAGTTGGGACTATTTGGTTCAAAGAAGATGAGAACAAAAATCTTGATTAAACATTTTGTTTGGTTTAGAAAAATGAGAGAAATGATTTTAATGAAAAGGAGGAGAAATATTTCTTTTCCTATTTGATTAATAAGAAAAAGAGAAAATTTTAAAAATTAATTTACTTTTAAATCTCTACAACTTTAGATTTCAAAACACAAACAAAAGTATTTTAATAAATACACTTGAAAAATATTTTTTTCCTCTCCATTTCTTTCATTTCCCCCATCAAACACTAAATAACCGAGCAATAGAATGAAAAAAATAACTAATGAATGACTTAATTAACTATGTGACAGTTACTTTTTTTTTAGGTTGGCGGTAAATCCTCCAAATTTTTATATCCAACATATCCCCACCGTGTGATGAGATGATCCAAGTACATATTTTGAGTTTTTTTTTTCTTTCTTTTTAATTCAATTCATCATTTGGATATTGAAGTTTGACCCAATTTCCTAAAACACATCCATGTAAGAATGCTCATGGAGAGTCATCAAACTAAATTTATTGAAGAAAGGACGAATTACAAGAATTATACTATCGATATTTTCAATTTCACAAACCAAAACAGTAAAGGAAAAAAAATCCTCCACTAGTTGTTATGAAAGGTTCTAGTTATAGGCACTTTATAACATTAAGGTGCTAGTAGGATATGCCAAGTACCAAGTCCATAGGACGGCAATTTTTTATTTATTTTTTTTATTTTCTATTGTATGGCAAGAATATTTCAAAGCATAATTAATAAGCCAAATGTAACAAAAAAAAAAAGCATAATAAGCCAAAGAAGAATCATGGGAGAGAGTTCTCTATAAAATGGCTAAGATCGCGTTACTTTCTAATAAAAGAAGTGCATCAATACATGAAACCAACTTAACCATCACATACATTACAAAAATAAACTACCATATCAAGCTAATGCTTTATTTTTGAACTATATATTAGATTTATGCTACACATGCTGCATAACGGTGCATCCATAGCAAATAAAGATAGCAGTAATCTTAGTAAACATATATTATATTATAATTGATATAATGCTCCAATCTGAGGCTTAGACCGTTGCTATGGGACCTAATTTAATGTTGGATGACTCCGTGGCCTTCATAGCTTCAAATCTTGGCTCTTCGGCCTGGAATTTAAGGCCAGCATAGAGCTTCGTGTAATCATCAAAAACAAACTTAGGATAAACTTGGCTAGTCTCATCTTCCTTCACCAAGGCTGGTGCTGGAGCGATTAATGCATCATTGCCTGGATTGTAAAACGAGGCTATGGACATTCTATTACCAACCGTTTGAGTAATCACACGGTGCATCACACTCTTGTGTTTGCCATTGGTGATGACCTGTTTTGACCAGAAACAGAAGCTGTTAAATTAATGAAGAAAGTTAATGTTACATACATTCTTTCCCCCAGCCTATTTAGTATGTCACCTTTTCTTTGAATATGACATTTTAAAAGTTTCTCAATTATCAATCGGTCAAAAATTATTTTTAATATAATTTTTAAGATAATTATTATAAAAATCAATAAATTTTATTATATATGATGAGAAGACTTGTAATTGATTGATCATATAATTTTTTACCATATTAATGTATATATTATTTTTTGTCTCTTTAATTTAGTATTTTTTTTATCATTGTAATTTTATTTCTTTTCTTACAAAATGTGTTTGATTTATTTTTCGTCTTAAAATATTTTAGATGACATTTTTATCATTATTCAAAACATTTTATTGTTAAAAATATTATCTAAAATATTTTGAAAATGAAAAATTAAACAAACAAATTTTGCAACTGAAAATAAATGTTTTTTTAGGCAACAAGATGTGAGATTTTGATAAGTGAGTAATATTAAGAAAGCAGGATGGGTAAATATAATAATAATAATAATAACAATAATATACCTCAAGTTGGTCTCCAAGGTTGATGACAATGGAGTGGCGCATTGGGGGGACATCAATCCAGTGGGCATCCTTGAGGAGCTGCAATCCACTGACCTTGTGATCTTGGAAGAGTAGAATGATGCCACCAGCATCTGTGTGGGCTCTCAGCCCCTTTATCAGCTCTGGCTTCGGACATGGAGGGTAGTTGCTCACTTTTGTTCCAAAATTTGGTCCCTTTGACCCATAGAACACCCTTCTTCAGATACCCTTTCTCGAGCCCAAGATTCTCACACAGCAACTCAAGAACTAGCTCCGCCAGTTTCTCCAGTTCCACGGCAAAATCCTTCATTACCTTCCTGAAAACAAATTGACCTCTGAATGAAACACAAAACTCAAAAAAGTAGAAATAGAGGTTTTATATCCATCTATCTATATATATATTGGTGTATGTGGAGCAAGACCTGTAATCTTCATCAAGATCAGGGATCTCTGAGATGTTAGAGACAGGAAGATGGCGCAAAAAGAAAGTGCTTTCCCAGTCCAAATCATTGATTTCAGATTGAGCAGACTCCAAGCCTTTGCTTGCTACCATTTCTTGGAACCTTTGCTCCATACACTTTTTGTAGTGCTCTTTTGTCATCCTCTCCACGGTGTCCATCATCAACTCTATGGATATCCCATGGTTCACCAACTTGACAAAACAAAATAATAAAAACAAAGAATATGTTAGCCTTTTCATTTTGAAACCAAAACATGAAGGAGAATAGATGTTGTTTAATTAAGAGTACCTCAAAGAAACCCCAGTTCTCACACGCATCTTTGATTATCTCCATGGTTGCTGATCTCTCTTCACTATTAAGGTTTCCCATGTCAACAACTGGAAAGTTCTCCATTTCTCTCTTTTCTCCTTTGTTTTTCTATATATCTAACCCTTTAGAGCCTATGTGACTATATGCTGTGAGTAGTGCTATTGTCTGCGGTGCAATTTATAGGCCCTCGGCTTCAATGAGACTCTCTAAGGAACAAATTATTTAATTCAAAAATATGAAACATAAAAAGATTGGTGCTCTTCATGGGTACCATCATATTAAAATTCTTAACGAAAATCAATTAAATACATATAATTATTTTCTTCTTCCTTCAGTGACAACTCTCTCTCCTCCTCCTTGTAGGTGTTGTTCTATTCTCATAGTAAGTATTCATAATTAAAACATGCAACAATCGATAGATAGTTTTTAGTTTGTGAAAATATTTCTTCTGAACAATAGTAGTGTGAGAATTTGATAATATAAATTCCTTTGATGTTTAGATAAAATATTTTGATGTTATAATTTGATTTTCTTAAAATACACTTGAAAGTATAATTTGTTAAAATACGTTTTTTAAAAAAAGATATATAAGTGAATATACTTTATAAAATCTCATATAACATACATATACGCGCGCAGACAATTAGTTAATTACAGTCAGTGTGACATTGTTGATTCTTGAAATGATTTATTATGAGAATCAAATACTTCCAATTGGGTGATAATGTACGTACGATTCAATAGTAACATTTTCCTTTATTAACCAAATGTGCAAGGAATAAATATGTATAATAATATTTAAGTTGAAGATTAATAAACTTTTTGATTGAGCAGTGTGAATTAAGTATTATATATATATATATATACACGATAAAAAAAAAAAAGAATTCAGATATTCTCAAATCCCAATTCAGTGGTAAAGATTAATTTCTTTAAATACTGAATCTATTTAAAAGATCGACTTTTATTATGTTTGTATTGGTAAATAACGGTAGGTATGAAGCTGAAATATTTACGGGAAATTATGAAGGGATCATTGTTGTTTTCACCATGTAAAGATTCTTAGTGCCACTCACAAAGAATAAAGAAATTGGGTGGGCAACTTTAATCTGGGGAAAAGGAAAGAGAAAATGGATAAATATTGGAAACAAAATATAATCTCAAAGTTCTAAAAGACAGGGGAGACACTCGTGGAGTATGTGCGTGTTCACACCCTGATGGACCATCCCACTAGCTACCATCTTGTCACACAGAATGTGGCCTTGATCCTCACACCCTAGGGAGTTTGAGTCATGCATCTTCATTTTTTGTAGGAAATGATGGGATCCTACTTCTTCTTTGGTAGCTGTTCATCCTCTCTTAGTTTCTTCATCAACTCATGACCCAACCCCACATCCAGATGTGGCTACTAACTACTAAGTGCTAACTTAAAAACTCCCACCCCATTAATATTAAGTAAACCTTCACTGTATACAGAAAATATTACTCCCTCAGTTTTAAAGAGAAAATATTTTTCTTAAAATAGTTATCATTTTAATTTTAATATAATATTAATTATTTTTTCACTTATATCAAAATAAAAAATAATTGTGATTATAAATATCTATGTTCCATATCCGCTATAAAGGACCAAAAATGCCTTCTTTGATGAACAATATAATTTATAATAAATTAATAACAATATAAAATTAATTTTGTAAAATCATTATACTCTTTAATTTATTTATTACTTTTTTATTTGTGTAAAACATGTAGGACTACAATTATTATTTTGGAATGAATGAAGTATTTTTTCTTAATTTATATAAAACAATCTTGAACTACAATCTAACACTACTCAAACATCAAAATCACAATTATCTTAATATCTACTTTCCACCCAAATAGAAGGTAAAGAAAGTAAGGGTGAGTTATCAAAAACACAAAAGGGAGGGTGATATTCTAAACCTAATACTCCACATTTCAAATTTAGTTTTTTCTATAATCTTAAAAACAATATAATATTATTTAGGATAAATAGCCATTTTTATTCAGGAATGTGTTAACAAATTCGTCCCTAAAAGATGAAAATTTAAATTTTAATCTTCAAAAGTGAAAAAAGTGCGATAAATACATACATATGTTAACTTATGTAGGTTACAGTTAATGAAATAGTCTAAGTGATACATACATAGACGAATTTGTCAGCGTTCTAAGTATTCAGGGACAAAAATGACTATTTATCCCAAATAAAATTTAATCTTTATCTCTTCCCCTCTTTTAATTATTGCAAGTATAAAATCACAATAAACACTTAAAAAAATAAGAAAACAAACATAAGTTAGAACAAACATAATAATAAATATAATTTGTATGTTGCTATGAAATTTCTATTATAACAACCTTAGGTAATAACAACAAGTTGAGTTTCATTTTCTTTTAAAAATTAACTTAATGACGGTGCATTTTTGTTTGAGTCTCATATTTTGAGTAAGATATTGTCACATTAGAAATTTCAAAGTAAAATTATGAGATAATATCTTACAAAAAATATGAGACTCAAACAAATTAAAATGCACATTCATTAAGTTAATCCTTACAAAAAAATGAAACTCAACTTGATTTTGTCACTAGTTAATGTTGTCATAATAGGAATTTCAGAGTAACTGAAAGATTATACTTATTAATCAATATTATACTTATTATTATGTTTATTCTAACTTATTTTTGCTTTCTTATTTTTTTAAGTGTTTATTGTAATATTTTGCTTGCAATAATTAAAAAAAGAAGAAGATGAGAATTATATTATATTTTGAGTAAAGTATGACAAATTCATCTCTGAATGTGTCATGCAAACTCAGTAAAGTAACAAACAGAAGTTAACATATTGATGAATTTGTCGCACTTTTTTCATTTTTTAAGACAAAAATTTGAATTTCAATCTTTTAAAAATGAATTTATCAATACTCTACACACATTTATGAAAAAATGATTATTTAGGTTATTATTTATAAACTGATACTTGGTAATAAATGCACTTAGGCATTGATAGAAACAACTACCACGTAAATTCGTAGAATGAATCTCAACTCATTCATATATATTTTTAGTAAGTGAGTGTGGTTGGTTCAAATAATATATACTTGACTTTTTCAAAATTAAATTTTAAGTTTATGTCTTGTGTTTGAAAACAAAAATTGCCTAAAAAAGTTAACTTCACGATATTATGGATATATATATATATATATATATATTTGGCTTGAAAAAGCTTTATCTCCTATAAATGATTCGTGTAACGTACTAACTAGAAGAAAAAATGTGTTTTCTTCTCAAGTAGTATAGATCATTTACAAATAATCGGATTATAAATGTTTATGTAATCTATGCACAAGCTCTACTCATTATTTTTGGCAGACTTTTTACAATATTTAATTATCAATTGTGACTTGTGACAAAGGCAGCGACATTATCATTTCATCAGGGAAAAGGGAAAACGATAAAAGCAACGCATACCATAAAAAGGTAACCCTTTGGGTCACCACCGATTGCACTAATAAAGGAATCAACTAACAAGACATGCATTGAGAGATTTCGGAAAATGTTTGCCGCATAATTAAATCCTAAACGATGATCTTCTAACTCAAAATGTAAATATTTAGAATATTTAATGCATAATTTTTTAAGAATTTTGAATTCAAAATCTAATTTTTACTTGATCTTTTAATAAAAAAGGTGCATAAATCTCCAACATAAAAAATAAATTTTTATAGAAGAATCATTAAGATATGTAAAATATTTAAAAAGAATAATATTTTTACTCTTTCTCTTTTCCTAAGATCTCAAAATAAGATTTATCACTAAAAAAAATCTTAAAAAATATTTAATTCTACATGATACTATAGAATCTATCAAAATAATCTAATATCACAATTTGACATCTATTAGTAAAGATACTCTAAGATTATTTATCTAAGCTATCATCATAAGTTGTAAACATTTATTTTTATTCTTACGTTTAATTATGTCACTCGTGGCATATTTTTTCTCTATCAGTCACTAAATAAAGCTAAATCCTACATTTAAAATACCATCATATTATTATCATGTATATATAAGCCAAAACTCACACTAGATTGAACACATGCATAAATATAGGTTAATTTAATTGTTTTTTAATGCAAGGTTTAAGTGTTAATCTTTTCTTATAGTTAGTATACGATTTCAATCTCTCAATGATCTTTTATTCAAATTTGAGTTGTTTGATTTGAAAAAGAACCACCTTTAATTGCAAAATGACGTATTGTTAATTTTTATTATATTTCTCATATTAAAAAAAATATACAGGAAAAACAGTTAGAAACCAAATTTTTATTATTTTATTTTATAGTTTTACTATTTCTTTACACAAACTTAAAACAAAACAAAAAACAGAAGAAAAAAAATATATTAAACCAAATGCCCCCTTAATTTATCAAGTATTACAATTAAATACTTTCATAACTTTTTCTTTATATAAAATCCTCAATTATTTGTTATCTGGTTTAATATGGGTTTGAGATAGAAAATGATTTACAAGATTCAAAAGTTGAAAAACTGATAAAAAGAAGAAAAGAATAAAGGATTTTGTAGATATAAGAGATTAAGGTCATGAAGAGGAGAAATTTTGAGATTTTTTTAAATGACCTGATTACAATAATAAAAAATTAAGAGAGGAGATTCAAGAAAAAAATCTTTTAAAACCTGAAATCACATTTTAATCATAAATAAAGTTTTTTTTTTTTATATGAGCCAAACGACGTATTATTAAATAATATACAAGTTGTACCATAGCTTGGAAAACGGAGAGAATTAATATACAAAAGAAGAGAACAAAACAATGCAGCATATATCCCCAAAAAAGAATAATCACAAAAAAGTTTACAAGTACAATTGATCAGTCATAAATATATATAAGTTGATCAGTGACCAGGTACGAGTTTTGTTGGCTTCCCTACGATAACATTGTATTCCTCACAAACAACCAAAAGTAATCCTCTTTACATGAGTATAATTTTGATCAGCATTAACTAACCCAATTAGCTAGCTAGCTGTTTGTCTTTTTCTCTTTTGTTCCTCTTCCTTTTCCTAATCGAATATAATGTTAGCCATAAATTGTATACGTGAGCAAATGGCACGAATGTCTCACTCTCTGTGTTTTCTGTTTTTTGTTTCTTTCTTTTTTGAGGCGGAAACGGCATGGTGGTTAATTAATTACTAATTAATTTCGGTTTTCTGTATGCTACTACTAAACAGTGGGCGTTATCTTTCTACAAACAGAAATATATAATAAACGATGTTTGCTAATTTATTTTAATTCGTACAGAAGCATGGGCTGCAGTGTTGACGGGAATTGGACTCACCAACTTTCGGTCTCGACTCACATACAATCTTACTTTCTATAATGGCAGTGGCAGATTGTGTCTCATGTTCTCGTTAGTTCATTAGCATTTCTTAATCACGGGCATGACTTTGGGATGGGATGTTAAAACCATAACAGTTATGTAGGAAACTAACACGAAGCTGCATGCCGCTGAATTCCCTGTTCCTGTCTTTTTCTTTATCTGATGTCATTTCCACAAACCTTTGAATCTTTGATTAGTGAACTATAGAGTGATTTGGTTAACCTATAATCTTTAAAAAAGTTCATGACATGAACTGAGTTGTGTGAAAAGAATATATATGTGCGTCAACATATATGTAACTTCGATTAAAAGGTCTAGATCCATTTCAATTCCAATCCAAGCTTAGATCATTTAATGGACTATTATTGTATATTGGTATCTAAGAAAGTTCGTGATAACATTATCTAGAGGATTTTATTCTGTTCTTCAGTCAAATGTTGAACAAACAGCTGAATGCCTTTTCCAACGTGAACAGCTTGTGAATCCAAAGATAACTTCAAAAAATGATAATTCGTATATGCAATGTAAAAAGTTGGTCAGCTTATATGCTTTAGTTAAATTGCCCAGTAACTAATACGTAAAGGGTAGCATAATATATAGTATATATTTGTATTTCATATCGACGAGTCAGCAGCATTGGTTGAATGATTTTTAAAACATCCATGAATGACTTAGTGTCCATATACATAAGTAGTATAACTAAAAAATACATGGATTCTGCGTGGCTCTAATGCCCATAAGTATGTTTTATGAATTTATTTGCAGGAGAGGAACAGAACATACACCACACGTGCAAGCAGGATCTATGGTACTACTGTCTCATTCTGAATTCTACGATTTTGTTCTTTCTTTTCTAATTTGTGCATACCAATTTGTGACCTCCAATGACTTGTAGAGCTGTAGTCATGAAAGGGAATAATTAATCAGAAGAACAAAATATCTTTTGATGTCCAAAAGGAATTTTCATTTAACGCAAATATTGAGTTCTGAAATTCCTTTCCTGATTGTCGACCTTGTAACTTGTGAGGATTCCGCAGCCTACACAACTTTGTTTTAGTGTTTGTTAACTACAGTTTTTAAGGTATTTGTTCTTAAAAACACATTTATTAAGAAATTAAAAAAATAAAATATTTATTATAAAAATCAGAGAAAGAAAAAAAAACATAAATAATATAATTTGATGAATCCTAATAAAAATAATTTTTAATTTTTTTAATCAATATCCTTAGGACACTAATTAACACTTACAAGAAAGTAGTTTTTTTTTTTTTTTTAATTTTATCTATTCAAATATCTTGATCTCATTTGATTCCTCATTTTTCAATATTGTAATTTTTTTTGTACTTTAATAATTTTTGGTAATTATTTCATTTATTAAATTTTGTTAGTTTGTTCATTTAATTATTTTAAATATTGAAGATTTTTCATTTGATTTTTGTAAAAATCACCAATATTTATTTTATTTTATTTCTATTTTTAAGAGACATGTTGATACATTCTCGTAAAAAGTCATTTGGACCCTTAAGCATATATGACAAAAGTGGATTTCAAGCTATGTGAATAAAGCAATACACTTGGATAAACGAATTGCCCTACTTTACTTTTTCACAAGATTACTCGCATGAATTTTTAGCGTGGAAACATCCATAAAAAAAATAAAAATAATATCTAGCAAAAGAATTATATGAAAAAATTGACGAGAAATAATTAATACTTTCCTTCCTAAAAAAATAATTGATATATACTTTCCTTTTATATAGGATGAATTAGGGAATATGTTCAATAATGGAAATTTTTTACATACAAGATTTGACAGAAACTAAGTATCAGATCTCATTTTCATAATTATGTTCCTACTTTTTCAATTTACTCAAAAGAATATTTTATTGACAAATAACATGACTTTTAAAGTTTAAAATTAAAGTTTAAGGTTGATCGAATAGAGTAAGATACACTCTTTTATATTCATATATATATATATATATATAATAAATTATAGATATATACATTTATTTATTTCTTTGGAATGAAATAAATATCCATTTATACTTTTAGAGTACTCAGAAACTTTTTTTAAAGTGTATATATAATTTCTGAAAACATTTTGGGTTTAAGATTATAAAGGAGCTATTTCTATGACAAATTTTCGAGCAGAAGTGTTTGATGAAGCTCTATGGAGTGAAGATATGGATTTTTGAAGGCTACTAGTGAGACGGATCTGTAATTTTTAGAGTTCAAAGAGACGTGGTTTTTGAAAGAAAATTTCAATAAGTGCAGCTTGAGAAGTTTCACTTTACTCAAAAGTTATGGGTTGAGAGTTTTTTGAAGATATTTTAGAAAAGATTTAGAGGAAATGCGCTTATTATTAGTTAATGATGCTATTTAATAATAGAAATTAAAACTGTTAACAGAAGAATAATATAATAACAATAAATGCTAAATATCTTATTTAAAGACTAAAAATAAACTTTACTAGATATTTAAGAAAATAAACATAATTAATCTAATTCCCTCTTTTGAATGTTTCTCTTAGAAGTACTAAATCAATTGACACGAATATATTCACATTTTTAAGAGGGTGATATGTAATCAAACTCATTCGTGATCAGGAGCCTTCATATAATTAATGATAATTGCTTGTCATATCAATTGAAGAATGTAATCTCCGTTTATCAAGTTTGGAAGTGCTCTATTACAAATCCATAGAATCGCTTGACAGTTGACACCCATGCAACACATACAATTAATATTCAATTATTCATTAGCTGCCATTAGAAATGGTCATCATGGAGAATATAATCGCCAATCGCAAACCAAAAAGGTAATAATCCTTTGGAATAAATACCGAAAGTAATACATGATTATGAATTAGTGTACTGGTTTATGCAATGTACAATTTATAATTACGAATTAGTATACTGGTTATTTAATTTCTTTAAATTTGATCTCTTTTATAAATAAACATTTTAATTTATCCTTAAATTGGTTCTTAAATTTTATTCTTTTGTAATTAAATACTTTAAACTTTACTTTTGTCTCAATTAATTCTGAAACTTTATCTCTTCTTGCACATATAAACTTAAATTTAAATTAGTAATTTTTAAAATTTAACCCTTTTATAAATAATCTTTTATTTTATATTAAATTAGAGTAAAATTACTAAGAAAGAAGAAATCTCGACAGTTTATTTATTTTATTCTCAAACATTTTTTTTATAAATAACTTTTTTAAATTAAAAAAAATCAAAATAAATACTTACAGAAAAACTTATCTAAAGGAAAACCTATTAATCAAGCACAAATCAAGAATCTGAATCAGTTTTCAAAACGCAGATAATATTAATATTTTATATGATTACGTCTTTTGTTGTTAATAGTGGAAGGAAAACTACCTTATTCAGGAACACCGTCCTTGTGCATCGTAATTTGACTAATTTCAAAGCCAGATCTGCGTAACCATTGCTTCCGACCAGAGGTCTTCAGGAACATTATTAGAGAAATTAAGAATGTTTAAGTTTTTTATTGAAGAAGCTTGAGGTACATTATAAAAGTTTTTCACGCCCAAAAAACATGCGTTCCTTGTACTAAACGAGAAAGCATCTACTTCCAGGTGATTAATATAGTTAAATTCAAACGTATGTACGTAAGTCACTTTTATAAAACAGGAACGTTGTGGTTGTAGATTTTTTCAATTTTTCAATTTATTATCATTAATTGGAAGAACCCATTTTTTTTTTAGTTATATATGATGCCTTTTACACTTTCTATTTCTCATGGCCATACGTACAATAAGGATAAGGATTCAGGAGAAACATTGTATCAGGAATCTTTAGTTGGAATACTGATGAGTTCTGATAAAGTTATAGTGATACTAAACAATGAATGAACATTTATCTACTATTAAATTTTATTTATTTCGTTCTTAAATTCACAATTTGCAGTTCTTCCAAGTGAGAGTAACTAATCAATAGAAAATTATAAAACCAGCAATCCAAGTTATGCATTTTCCTTTTCCCAATCTCGCAATAATATAAACCGAAAAGAATAAAACCAGAAAATGAAAAAAAAAATGTCGTCCTAATTATATGTTATCAGTTGATGCAGGTGATGTGATTGATTACTCTACTCAGAAAGCTTATATAATTTGGTTTTCAATAGTTTGGTGCTTGTGGCATGACTTCTGTGAGAAAGATTAAAAATTGGAGTGTAATTTGGTGTTCAATAGTTTGGTGCTTGTGAAATTCATGCATATTTAGAAATATTCAATTTGAAAAGGAGCTGGCAATGCAGAGTATTTTGTTTACGGGGTGGACTTGGCTAAAAAGCTTTGGCTCGGGTTGGTGTTGTTGACTTGGTAACAAGCACGTGGCTTATTAATGGATCAACACGGGATTGCTTGAATGGAGCAAATAATGGAAGTACTATGTTTTTTCTTTAATATATACTAGCTGATAAATAAACACTTGGGTGTAGTGTAGTGGCAAAAGGAGTGTGTATCTTTTTCCCTCAATCATTCTCCAATTAATTTGAGCTAAAGGCGTTCTTGACGTTAATATGCTAACTTATATGTTTTCTTAGGATTGGACAGGGATTTAATGTGGCCTTACGTTAATCCTGATTTTAAATACTTGATGTAGGTAAGTTATCTTGTAAGTGATAATTTTTTTTTATACATGAAGGGTTCAAAGGACCCGTTGTCACTAGTGATAGTGGCAGTGACAGAAATTTTTTTGTTAATAAAAAAAATAAAATTGGATGTTTATATTGTCTATGAAGTATTTGAAGGAGGGATGTATATTCATGGCACATACTATAAGAAGGAGGTCTACTAATTGGAATTTCATGCTAAAGGCTCTGGATTGGTTGGAAGATGGATTCACGTTAAAAATGGGGGTGGCCAAACGAGCTTTTGGCATCAATCTTGGATTCTAAAAAGCTTTGTGTATGGTTTTACCTGTGTAGTGTGTAGATATCCATGACATTGACTTCATGGTATGCGACATTTGGAGCAATGATGGCTAGAATCTTAACTCTCTCTACACACAGCTATACATTTAAGTAAATTTACACGAGTTTTTAAAGATTTCAAGTTTTTCGATAATTTGTTAAAAATTGATTTGAATAACCAAAAGTCCAAAACCCTTTTGAGATCACAACACTATTAGAGTATTAAGAGTGTTATAGCTCTCAACTTTGAAGCGCAAGACTATTCCCTAAAGTTCGATAAGAACAAATCAAAATTCTTTATAAACAAATTTGTGTTATTTCTCAAAACAGATAAAAAATAAAATTCAAAACCCCATTCATGACCATTGACATAATTTGGATTTAAAATTTAAAATAAGCTTGAATATTGAATAACTTCAAATATCGATTCATCTATGTATACACCAAGAATCATCGGATTGTATTTACATTAAGCTTAAATTGACGCGGACACCCAATTTTTACATGCTTTTATGAAGAATGTAGCTGGATTTGATTAGCTTGAGAAAGGAAAAATGGAAAGAACTTTATCAATTTCTTAAGATAATTTTAAATATTCAAACTTTAATTTTTGACACTTATATTTCTTCTTTTATGCTTTTCAAATTCTCATCGTATCTATTTAACTTATTGGCATTATCTGTTTAATATCTTTTTTCTACAAAATAGACAACTCAAAAATTCATTTGTTTAACACCCCCCGGCCCAGCCCACCACCAAGTTAAAACCAGAATCTAGGTGCAATATAAATTGAATATTTATGCTGTCTAAATCGTTAGAGGATATTGTGGAACTTTTCCCTGATACACTCACTCAATTGATTTTAAATTTTTGAATGCTATACTTGGGATTTCGTTTATATTTTTCGATCCACTCCTATATCTATCTGGCCGCAAGTGTAACACAAGGCATATATTTTCGTGTATGTGTGTATTGTAGACTGTTGGATACATTTGTGCCAACAAAGAGGGTTGGCTATTAACCTAATGCAGAATGCACGTGTCAGTGTTACTGTGCCACAAATGTGTGGCATGCATAAGAAAAACATCACCTCATGTGCGTGACAAACTTGACAAATCAATTGAAATTAATTGAGCTTGAGCATAAGATAAAAAAAAAAGCCAATGAAAATGGTCCCCCTTGCAAGAAATGTGATCATTGAAGCGCCAAATTTATCCCAACATTAGCATATATGAATTTCAAACAAATTTAAAAGATCCGAGACATCGCTTTCTTCTTTGTTCCACTGTTTGCAGGTGTATACACACATCCAAACGCATATCATATGAGTGAAGCAAAGAAAAGGACAACATGTAGCAATGTAGCGCAACAAAGCTAGTACTAGAGAAATAAAATTCACCAATTTTTTTTGTTGGGCCGTATGAATGTGTGTGATCCGTTGGGCTGGGCGAGAAGGATCCAAGAAAAAGGGTGATGACGGAGTTGGTTTGATTTCAGAAGATGTCGAGAATCTCGAGTATGGAACGGTTGCAAAGGGGACAAGTACCTCTGTTCAACCACAGCTCCCTCGAACACACCCTACAGAATGTGTGCCCACACGGGATGAATGCCGCGCCTTTCTTCCTTCCCATGCACACGCAGCACACCGAATCATTCCCCACTGCTTCCACCGCCGCATCCCCCCCCTCTGTTTCCTCCAACAGCCGCATCAACGACACCCTCAAAGGCGTCCCTTCCCCCTCCCCCTCCCGGAACTGACGCTCCGCCGCCAGCGCCGCCGCAAGATTCATACCCGAACCCGACTGACTCGGACCCACATGTCCGGGTCCATTATGATTCGGATCTTGACCCGCATTTGCTTCCTGCGGCTGTTGTTGTGCTTGTGCCCCTCCTCCTTCGTCCCTGACAATTGGACGGAAAACCCACGTGGCTCCACAACAGCCGATTCCGGTGAATCTGAGGCGTTCTTTGAGGGTCCGTCTCCTCCGTTGACCTCTATCGACGCCGTCCATTTGTTCCGTTAACAAACCCAGAATGGTTCTTGCTTCTCTCTCGGTGCGGAGCGATTCCTGCAATATCAGACCCAGTTGACTCATATCGACCACAGAGAGAGATCCCGTGATGTGCTTCAATGACGCCAACGGAAAACGGATGGGTTGGACGCTCCGTTGTTGAAAAGACGGGAAGAAAGAGAGAAACTGAACAAAGCGGAGCAGGACAAAATAGAAGAAAGAGAGATAGTGAATGCGGTGGAAGAAAACAAAACAAACACAACACCAAGCCCAATGCGTTACATAATAACATTATTTTTTCCTCACTTGTTTCGCCTCCTTTTACTAATTACGCTGCAAATTTCAGATTCTTTTTTGTCAATTTTTCATGTCTTTTTTTACTAATTAAATTTTATTATATATTACTAGTAGGATTGAGTAAGTACTAATACTAGTAACAAATACTCAAATCACATCATTTTTGTTATAAATTTCAATTAATAAAAACATATTATTAGTAACATTTTTCTTTGTTGCTTCTTCTGCTGCTGGCCCTAGCGATAAAGTCAAAAGCTAGTGGCCATTGAAGCTGACACACGAACCAAGGATTTGCCACGTGGCTCTTTGCCGTGTGCAATTATCTTAGTTTCAATAACAGTTTAATCAACTTTTATTTTATTAAATGCATGCATGAATAGATAAACATCTTGAAATTGTTCGAAATCATAAACTAAAAAAAAGTCCAAATTCAGAACGTCCTATCTGCTACGAGGCACTAATCATGGTGATTATAATAATAGTTATCTGACTTTCATGACAATCATATCATTTTTTTTTTCAATAGAAAACATCAACGTGTCAAGAAATTGAAAATTTCTCCTTGTTGTTTCCCTTGCATTTTCCCCAAGTAAACGAATATCCTTCGAGGGATATGTCCAAAGATCACAGTCTACTTTAACTTCTCTAAACCCCTGAAATAACCAAGGTCCACTCTTCCACTTTTGTCCTCCGATAATACGTCATTAAAATCACCAATGGCACACCACGGTGAAGCTATAGTTGACGCAAGAGATGGAAGCATAGCTCAAGAATCCCTTCTTCTCGTTCTATTTGGGATACCATAGAAACCTGTTAAAACCTAATCTCCTCTGCGGACATTTCTAACCCTCAGATTGATA
Organism: Glycine tomentella; assembly: GCA_007407185.1. NCBI lineage: Eukaryota > Viridiplantae > Streptophyta > Magnoliopsida > Fabales > Fabaceae > Glycine > Glycine tomentella. The sequence goes on along the minus strand of PYAF01002407.1, from coordinate 5,369,373 downwards.
AAATTCTTGGAGTAGCTATTCACCTCACCCACATCATCGCCAATCCTCCACCTCGACCCTCCCCGTCCACTGTAAAAGCCCTTTGATAGCCTAAACCAACCCGAATTTCCTCTATTCTGCTAGCTTGAACCAATGTTTCAGACAAAAACAGAACATCAGGTTTATAGACCCTAACAATGTCTCTCAACACTGGAACTGCAGGTTACCCAGGCCTCGACACTTCCAACTTAGGATGATCAACTAACACTTGATGATAGGACCCTTATTTGATTATATTAATGCAAGAGCTTTTCACGGGTCACGAAGTGCAGGGAAAAAATGCTACACATATAAATGCCACACTCCGCCAAACATAGTTGCACTTCACAACAATTGAAAACCAATACAAATGCAATTACCTTAAAACAATTGCAAACTATATATCACATAATAAAAAAGAAAAGAAAGAAATAACAAATACTCTGGCTGAAATAAAAAATAAAAAAAAATAGAAAATTGAAGAGAACATTCTGCTGTACTCCACCGCAAATTTTAAAGCGGGATTCCACACTGTTGATGCTACTTAATATAAAGCTGCAACGCGCAAGATCCCTTCTCCAACACATAACAAACATCTTATAAATTAGAGATAGTTCCCTTAAATTGGTCCTTCCATTTTCTTTTATGCCCCATTTAATAAGGGTCTAAGGAATTGGATGTGGGAGAAAGATCTCGCATAAGATCAAGTACTATCCGCTTGGCACAAACACTATACTTAATGGTTGGTATTCTAAGCTCATTTATCAAATATTCAGGGAATAGAGTTTATGCAGAGAGTTTTTAGTTTCTTACAAAGAATGACAAAATGAGTGTTTTACAAACAGTGACGGATAGAAAGATTTTATGTCGTGCGAACAATACTCATATTATAAATTAACTTTTTATATTATATTTCAAATTATGAGAAACAATTTATAATTACATGTATATATTATATTAAAAATATTAAAAGTTTATGGGGAAAATTACTCCCAATTTACAACAAATAGATCGATCCGTTCCTATTTATAAATATAACTTTACTTTCTCTTTTTTCTTTTTTTCTCTTCATATTACTTATCACATTTATTAAGAGCACGGAAGACACTACCTTTCTTCCTTAATAACTTAATTTGCAGAACACATCCATCCGTAAACGTACCAACGTACAAGGCCTTCTTAAATCCCTTTCCTCCTGCTCATGACATGCAAGATGCCTCTCTCTTACTCTCCCTTGTGTTTGTCTTGCGTATTGATAATGTTGGGTGTACTTATTTAATAGCCTATCGACCTTGCTAAGATTAAGAATGGTTCCTCACCTTTGACACTTAAATTGTTGTAATGACCTCACTTTCTCATTTTGATGCGATCAAGCAATTTCTGGATAATTTTTTGCCTGTTTCGACAAGTGATCAATAACAAATTACTTAACTCACAAATATAAAAAGCCTAATTTATGTCTTTAATGGTAGTTTTTATTAAGAAGTCACTTAACAATATCTCCAATTGTCTTTATATAAAAATCCTAATTTATGTGAAAAGGTATAAGCCGTATTAGTAGGTAAAAAGAAGAGAGAACATAAATTGAGGTGGTTTTGACACATTATCATACAACCATTGGATGCTTCAGTAAAAACAAAAATTTGTTACCTAGAGCTTGACACAAAGAGTGGTAGAGGTCGACTGAAACTTATTTGGAGAAAGATAATTAAACAAGACCTAATAAAGTGAGATATAGATTGACTGACGGACAGTATGTCTTATGACGGAGTGAAAAAAAACTATAAGTTTGATAGAAGGTTAAACCCATTGGTAGTTCTATATTTCAATCATTACTTTGTTTTAGTTCTTTTCCTCTTCTTTTATCTCTTCTTCCTTTCACTTTTTTTTCTTTTTTTTGTCTTATTTTCACTTTTTTTTCCCCTCTCCCTTTCTCTTTCTGACTCATTTCTTATGTATCATTAGCTTCATCTACCACCGACCTCAATTAATTTGGATTAAAGGTGTTGTTGATGTTGATGTGATCTTCAATTAATTTTCTCTTCAATAGTGGTTTGTACTTAACTAACAAATATTTCCTTTCTATTTCCTATATTTAATACAAAATTAAATAATTCATCAGTAACAATTACTAATATAAATAACTCTTTTTTTTTTCAATCATAAAAAATAAAATAAACAACTTTATCCAATTTTAAACTATTAAAAATCACATGTAATATATTAAAAATAATATTTTTTATAAACATTTCACTAAGCAACTTCCATTGTGATGTTATAAAACCCAACAAGCCATGTCTCTTCTGCCTAACAAAAATAATCGCAGTAACGCCGACATGTACGTTATTATAAATTTTGTTTCTCTTTTATATTGGCATGGTGAAAAACTTGGCCTATTCTTGCTTCATATGTGTTAGGATAAGTAATTTTCAGATTGCTACGGAAAAAGCGGCCAAACAATCAAATAGTAGTAAACTTTTTTGAAATTTAACATTTGAAAATAAATTTTAAATTAATACCTAAAAAACATAAGTCGTATAAATGTTATTGATGAAAGTTGTATGAAACTATTTAAGTCGTAATAGTTTTTTTTTAATATAACTTTAAAATAGTAAGAGTTTTTTTTTATGACTTTAAAGTCCAAAAGGAAATAAGTTTACTTTTTTATTGAAGTTTGTGTAAATTAATTTAAGACTTCAATATTTTTTTGCACATTATATCCTATTTTATTATTTTGGTTTAGGTTTTGTATTCTTCGCTAATTAACTGTTGTAGTACTTTAAAAAAAGTTTTCTTTTCCTTAAGTGGGAATCTATTTTCGGAAGAAAACTTACAAAGTGAAAAATATATTTCAAAAGTAATTATTTCTACATTATAAGAGTTATTTATTTAGAGGCCATTCGAATGAGATGTTTAATTTGCAAACAAGCGTTGGAGAAAATAAAGTCGACTGTGTATTTGCTTTTTTTTTGTTGTTGAGAATATTTCAGCAAAAACTATAAGCATTACTTTTCTTCTTTTTTTCACCAAATGCTCATAGGGAAAGGAAACTGTGGGGCAATGATTCTTGGGGTTAGTGATTAAAAAAATAAGTAAAACTGCCCTGGTGCAGTTGTAAATCTAACAAGAGATATCTCTAAATGAAGAGTTTCTTTATTATTTTATCATAACTAATTAATACAGTTCAATGACTCACACTTGAAGCGTCTTTCTCCATGTTGGTAAAATATCTTTCTTAATTTATCCGTTCATAAAAGATGGATTTGTAAAGAGCCAAACCTCTACTAATCAATGACAATTGAACATCCAACTTATTCGAAGTTTTTTGTTCATTAAATTAACGACCACATTCTCTTGTTTTATCTGTGAAATAGCAAGCTCCCTCGTAATACATATAGTACGTAAAAGCAAAATTAAACTGTTCCCCAGCTTGCTTCGTTCATGAATTCATTGGCAATGTGACATTTGTTAGCAATGGCATTTACATGATAAGAACAAACTAGTACAAACCTCATGAAAAACCTCAAGGATAAGACTATGGTACTCATCAGAGTTCATGGAGATATAATAGTTCAATAGACTACGAAGATCTTTGGCGTCTTGAAGGTGGTTGGCAGTAATCATCTCCATCATGGACTCCCTAAAATCCTCTCTTGGATCATAAGAGCTCTTCTCCATTGCTACCATTACAACAAACTTGGTCCCTTCTCTGCTATGCTGCCTTCTTCTCTCTACATGCCTAGCTCTAATCATTTGGTCAAGCCTCTCTTGCACCATGGCATGTGCAAGGCTTGAAACAGAAGGGAACCTATCGGAGGCTGACGAGCTTTCTGCTTCCTCAGAGGAAGAAACACTGAACCTGCAACTGCAACACAAGGCCTTGCATCCTCTTTGTTGGAGCTGCTTCTGTTGCTTTGAGTTGTTCATTCTTGGACACAAACACTATGCTTTGAAGGGGGAATTTGTGCAAGAATAATCACTTATGCACAATTGACAAGTGGGGGCACAGCAGTGAATTAATCATTATGTTCTGTTTTTAGAATATTCAAAACTAGATTAGGTGTTAGCTTGAAGGGCAGATGGGGGACATGCCTATAGTTAATTGAGCCAAAGTTCATTATGTTTAACTAGACTTATCATGATCTCAACCCTTTTAGGATAATATTAGGTGGCCTAGCTTTTAAAAATCTGACCAATAAGGAAGGGGTATGATTCATGAAGCCTCTTTAATAAGAGCCATCCCAGTTGATAACATGCATTGTACATAGTTTTTGAACTCTAGCACACCTTGCTTAGTAATTTAACACACCATATGCCCCTTGACCAAGTTTCTCTTTGAAATTGAGGAAATTATAAAAGGAATGGATGGCCAAATACTACTAAAGTAGTTGTGATAAAGATGTCTAAATTCGTTGTATTATGCTTCAATGATGCCCTTCTTTCTCAATGTTGGATGACAAGTAGATGAATCAAACAAAGTTCCTACTTCCTAGCATTTCTTTCTCGTTTCTTGTTAATTGGAATTTCGGTTGCTTTAGTGTATGTGCCCGGGGTAATGGTTGTTAACCAATTATGGAGAAAATCGGATAAAAGATACACACAGCTAATTAAGAATATCTTTAACAGATTCGTCTTTGTAATTTGTATGCTACACAGTACAAAGGCAGCAAAACTGGTTCATAAAGCAAAAGGTGAGCTAGGTGATTAGCATGTGATTATCATTGATTACTAAGCCAATTTGTGAAAAATATGATCCTCGTTTTTCAGCATAATTAGGGTAATTAAATGCCAGTAATCAGTACAACCAAGTTGTTTATGCATGTCACGAAGCACATGTTGATATAATGATTTTTACTCACTAAAGATAAAGCTAAAGCGTAAGTCCCCGGAGAGGAAAAAGAAATAGAATACCGAAACACGAAGACAGACTGTCTCTTTAAGTTTTTGCTTTTCTTTAGAATAAGGAAGAAGGTGAAAATAATGAATGAACTCGTACGATTCATATGCAAGCAACATAAGTAGTTTCCATTTCTTTATGTTTCCCAGAATTTTTTCTTGGTGGAGAAAGAAATAGTTTATAATTTTTGTAAAATAAAAATATCTCAAGGTTTTATAAAATATATAATATGATGATAAAATAATAATTCAAAATATTTGAATTTTTATAAATTACATTTGTCATTTATGTATTTTTATTGAAAATGTTACGTGATTGTTTCATTATCAATATTATAAAAAGCTATATATGTAATTCAACCATCATTCAATTATTTGTCTTTTCTCATGTGATTGAGTATCCTAATTTTTACAAAATTAATTACAAGGAAATGTTTTAAATGATAAATTCTCTTAATTTATTTATTTTATTTTATTTGGGAATTGAGATGAAATCACTTAAATAAAAACAAAAACATGTAATGTAAGTTAGTAATTGAATAATTGTAC
>PYAF01002407.1:5352675-5363810 GCA_007407185.1 Glycine tomentella | reverse complement strand
GCAACATTAAAAATTAGGTTATTATTTTGGTCCTCTATTTTTTAGGTTTAATTTGATCTCTTAATTTATATATATTAAATTCACTTTATTTCTTTTATTTTTAAAGTTTCTAATTAGTTCTTTATTTTTTAAAATAAATTCAATTTAATCTCCTTTTTTTTAAAATATTATGATATGATGGAAGAAAAATGAGATCAAATTAAAGTTATTTTAAAAAATAAAGAACCTATTTGAACCTAAAAATAAATTAGAAGAACAAAATGGTAATTAAATTTAAAAATTAAAAGAATAAAAGAATAAAATTAATATCAATTTATTCTTTTAAAAAATTATCATAGAAATAATACCTATTTTTTATACGGGTATTTTTTTATCACACATAAGTAAAATAAATAAATTTAGTGGGTTCAAGTGCCCCACTTAATGTTAGTGGATCCGTCCATGGTGTTTCCCATGACAAGTCATAGCCAATTAGCCATCCATGAATGTTTTGTTCTTAACACGACATCAAGTCTAATAAATTATTTGGAAAGAATAAAGTTTTAATAAGGTCTTCCTTTAGATTGATTCTTTTATAATTTAAAAGGTTTAATTTTACAATCTGTCATGACTAATGTGAAATTTTGTTACACTAATAATTTTTATTCAAATTTAATCTCTCAAGTTCGTTTAATTATTACAGTCAAGTGTTTCTTTGAGCTATGTTATTCTCAAAACTCACAAGATTTAATCTTCTCTCCCCAAATTTATTTTATGAGTCGAATTATTCAAACTACTTTTTTTAAGACTTTTCTTTTGTTTAAGTTTGCTAATATTGTTAGATCAGTTTATTGTATCTAAGAGATTAAGATAATATTCACTTTAATTCTCATAGACCTTAATAATTTTGTCCTTCAAAAAACATTTTGATGCGTTAAAGGATGACTCTCAGCCTAGATATCTATCAGATGTGTGTGTTTTTTTATGGAACAATTACAATCCTAACTCTAAGAGAATCTTATTTAAAATTTGGATTCTTAATATTGATAAATTTAGTCTTCAAACTCATTTATTTTTTACTAATTTTAAAAAACATGATGAATTCTTATGTTTTTTAAAGTTTTAGGATTAGATTCATTTATTTAAAAATACATGAATTTTAACCATATTTAAATAAAAATATAAAAACTAAAAACACAATTTTCTCGTTAACTTAATGATAATTATAGTTACCGTGCGCTGGAGCCTGGAAGGAAACTTTTATCTGTGTGCAACTAACTGACCTAAAGTTGAATGTTTACCAAAGCCCCTCAATTTAAAACTTTTATCAGTGTGCAATTTGAAGGCCTGCCTTGTTTGGTTATTATCTTCACCAAACACCAAGTAACGTGAACCGAAAGTCATTGAAGGGGATATACAGGAATACGGAAACGGAACTAAGAAGAGAAACAAACTAAACAAACCCCTCTATGAAAGAAAGATCAAATCCGTTTCTTTTAAATTTTTATAAATTTAAATTTTGAAATAAACGATTTTTAAAAAATTGAGTTTTTTAAAAATAATTTTACTTATAATAATATTTTCAGTACAAATATAAATTTTTTTTTGAGAATTTCATTCTTAAACCTACTTTTATTGAAAATTGAAAACCAATTTTTCCTAAAATCAAGTTTACTATTTTGTTTTTATATATATTTGCCCGCCGTAACAGGAAATCCGCGGGTTAGGAAAATTGACTGATGCTTCTATTAACAGCTCCACCAACCACATACCATTTACCTCTCAAGTATCGTATCGTATCGTATCACCAGTAATCTTTTTACCCAAAACGATAACGATAATAATAATATAGTTTGGTAAGCCTAATTTTTCTTCTTCTTTTTATCTAGAGTTGAAGTTAGGTAAGCCCTTGAATTTGTATTTTGCACTGATCACTTCACTTCACTCACAGTAACTTGAACACCGACTCAGTCTCTCACCAACAAAACAAAACAAAACAAAATCCAATGGCGCCGTCTTTCGCAATCAATGGAGGTTTCCCCGGCGCCAGAGTCACTCCTCCTTCCGTCACCGGCCGATTTGCCGCCGTCTACAGCGAGGTCCAGAACAGCCGCATCGACCACGCACTCCCTCTCCCCTCCGTTCTCAAAAACCCTTTCATCATCGTCGACGGTCCCCAAAGCTCCGCCGCCGGCAACCCTGGTCTCGCTCCCTCCCATTCCCTACTTCAATTTTCCGTCGACAATTAGTTCTATGTAATTTTGATATCTTCTCTCTCTCTCTCTCTCTCTCTCTCTCTCTCTCTCTCTCTCTCTCTCTCTTTTCCAGAGGAGATCGCGAAGATGTTTCCGAACCTGTTCGGGCAACCGTCGGCGGCTTTGGTGCCGAGCGATTCCCACGCGCCGCATGCAAATCAGAAGCTGAAGATTGGCGTGGTTCTATCCGGTGGTCAGGCTCCCGGCGGTCACAACGTCATTTCTGGAATCTTCGGTAAAGGATAATCTTCAATTGAATTGAGTTGAATCATTGTTTTGATTGTGGTTATGTTTTAATTTGAACGTTTGATTTTCGTTTTAGATTACCTGCAAGACCTTGCAGAAGGAAGCACATTGTATGGTTTCAGGGGTGGTCCAGCTGGCATCATGAAGTGCAAATACGTTGAACTCACCTCAGACTATATTTATCCTTACAGAAATCAGGTTTATTTTTCTTTGAGTGTAGTTTTGACACAATATATTACTTTCATTGTTCTTATGATAATTTATTACTGGTATATTTGGAGCTTCACATATTCCTTTGTTTATTCGAATATGTTTGTGTGGAATAAATATTTTCCTTTCACTGTCATGCTGTTTGTATATCTTGACTTCTCAATCTGATGCTGTAAAGTTGATGCATATGACTTGCCTTCTATTGGTGGCTCATGCATGTAAATGTTTTCAGTTGAAGTGTCTTGCTGTTGTTTCGATTTTTTTCCTAGAAATAATAATCATGAGATTGCAACACCTAATAAGAATAATTTCTGTTGGTAGGGTGGTTTTGACATGATTCGCAGTGGAAGGGACAAGATTGAAACTCCAGAGCAGGTTGGCCTATTTCTCTGCAGATTTGCTATAAAGATTGTTCATATGAACTCTTGTACTGTTACACATCTTCTTCAAGTATGGGGAGTAATTTATTTTACATGTACAGTTTAAACAAGCTGAAGAAACAGTGCAGAAGCTAGACTTGGACGCCCTTGTTGTTATTGGTGGAGATGACTCGAACACAAATGCATGCCTCCTTGCTGAGCATTTCAGGTTTCTATGAAGGGAATTTTAATTTTGGCATGATCTGCATCCAGGAACAGGGACCCCCTCCCCCTCCCAATTTTTTATTTTTTCTGAAGTCGTGTATGTAGTAGTAGGCTTTAGCATTTGGGTCCATTATTTTGACTTTTACTCGATGCAATTAAGCATGTTTGTTAGATTTATTTTTTCTGGATTTGTCCCTATCTAGGAAAAAATAATGTTTTCGCTTAGTTTATGATTTTACCTTCAATGGCTTTTACCTGTCCATCTGTTGTATAATTTGTTGGGCATATACATGAGAGAGAAAATTACCTTTCATAAATATACAATTGTTCCTGTTTCCTTAACTATTGTTTGTTCAATTTGGATTATACAGGAGTAAAAATATGAAAACTCGTGTGATTGGGTGCCCTAAAACCATTGATGGTGATTTGAAATGCAAAGAAGTTCCCACAAGTTTTGGGTTTGATACAGCATGCAAGGTGAACAAAGCTATGCAGTCAGCCTTCTTTGTGCATTTATTATTATGTGATTAATAATGGGAATATCCTAGCATATAATCAGAGAGCTTTTGAGAGAATCAGGTGCATTGCATTTTCTCCAGCAATGCAGTCAACATTTTTCTTAGAATATTATTTCTTGAAACTTGGATTTTGTACATAATTTGTTTTTGTCATATGTCCCAGTTCCATTGATGTTGCTTTTCCATTTTCTTGTATCATATGGTGTGCCATCTGCTTGGTTTTTTAGTGATAAATAGCCTTATGATATTTTGAAACCCCATTCCCATAATGCTCTAAATAATGATTTGAAATGCATATTCTTCAGCTTTCCCCTTTTGGATTATATGTTGCATGCCTGCATAGTCTGACCTATTTCTCTTTTTATTTGAATTTAATGCAGATATATGCAGAAATGATTGGCAATGTTATGATAGATGCTCGATCAACTGGAAAATATTACCATTGTAAGTTCTGAAAGCAGGAAACTCTTTAGAACTATAGCAATTATAGATTTGGGTGCTTTGCTGAGTTGCACTGACCAATCTTTAATGCTTCACTTAGGACATTCAGATATTGATTGTTGTTGCTGCTCATTTGCTTCCCATTTCTTACAAATTGACCACTTAATCTTTTAAGTTCTACACATTGCACTTTAGTTACCAGTATCACTTTTTGTAATTCTGATGTGAAAATCTGAAGTCAGTTTCAAACTTGTTTTTTTTGTTCTAAAACTGCAAATTCAATTATCGTGACAACAAAATTATGCTCTAATTTTCTAAGGGTCAATATGTGCTGCTTATGCCATCTTTTTTGCTCAAATAACATGTTAATACGATATCTTCTTCACCCATCTGACTTTTAAGATAGAAATGCCTTGTTCCTGCATCTTCCTTGCATTGTGTCAACATATATCTTGCTTTGTGATTTTTCTACCTCTGATTCTCGTGAATTATACATGGTTTACTCTGGTTGAAAGGTTCATTTACATCCATGACATTTTATTGAGTCATTGGCAAGACGATGATTGAGGGTAAGCCCTGGCACAGTGGTAAAGTTGTGCCTTGGTGACCGGTTTGGTCATGGGTTTGAATCCAGAGACAACCTCTTTACATATGCAAGGGTAAGATTGCATACAATAATCCTCCCCCATACCTCTGCTTAGCGAGGAGCCTTCGGGCATTGGAGTATGTTAGTTTTTATTGACAAGTCCATGAATACAATATGAAGTTGCTCTCTCTCTCTTTTCCCTCTTGTGTGTGTGTGTGTGTTACCTGTTCATTGTTATTCTACTGAGTTTCGAACAATGGGTAAGATATGGCCACTTGTCTGCAGTTGTTCGGCTTATGGGACGTGCAGCTTCGCACATTACATTGGAATGTGCTTTGCAAACTCATCCGAACATTACTATTATTGGAGAAGAGGTTTATCTTGTTCAATTTTTTTTCTTGTATCCAGTGACATGTCAGGGCTCTGTCAAAAATTTGGTTTGACATGTAAATATCTTATTTCAGGTTGCTGCCAAGAAGATGACACTGAAGGATGTCACTGACTACATTGTTAATATCATTTCTAAAAGAGCTGAGAATAATTATAACTATGGGGTCATTCTTATCCCTGAAGGTCTAATTGATTTCATTCCCGAGGTACCTATCACTAGTCGTTAATAGTTTTTTTCTCCCCATAGGATGTTTTGGCGTCTGTTCATGTACAATCAATATGGAAACATGTTATGAATAATGATGGTCACTTTTATATTCTTTTTTGTTTGCAGGTCCAACACCTTATTGCAGAACTCAATGAAATTCTGGCCCATGATACCGTGGATGAGGGAGGGCTATGGATGAAGAAACTCACTGATCAGTCATTAAAGCTCTTTGAATTTTTACCTAAAGCAATTCAAGAACAATTAATGCTTGAAAGAGATCCGCATGGAAATGTTCAGGTGCTTTATGTATTATAGTGCTATATTTATCTTGCCCTGTAATGCAATTTAACTAAGCCTCAATGTTGGTATATATTTCCATTTAGGTTGCCAAGATAGAAACAGAGAAAATGCTTATTCAAATGGTTGAAACTGAGTTGGAGAAGAGAAAGCAACAGGGCACATATAAAGGCGGATTTATGGGGCAGTCCCACTTTTTTGGGTACTCCGTCTATTTTAGATATATCGTTCTTGGAGTTGCTAGGTTTGACAATATTAATTGCTATGAGACAGAAAAATATGAAGAGGTCCTATGGTCCTGCTTTAGGATTTACCTTGAAGTTTAACCTGGATTAAAAAAATTATTGACCACTAATGGTATCACTATCTTTGCTTAGAGTTTGTAGTCAGTAATAATCTTTTAAAATATGCAGCTATGAAGGGAGATGTGGCTTGCCAACGAATTTTGATTCTACTTACTGCTATGCATTGGGTTATGGTGCTGCAGCCCTCCTTCAAAGTGGGAAGACTGGATTAATATCTTCGGTTTGTGCCAATGCTCTTCTAATCATCAAATTAAATATTTCTTGGAGATTGGTTTTAATGATTGACTGGTTGAAAATGTTTGGTAATACTGGGGCCATCAACTTAATTTTTGGATTTGCTATGATATTTTGATCAGGTTGGTAATTTGTGTGCTCCTGTAGAAGAATGGACTGTTGGTGGAACTGCACTCACTTCATTGATGGACGTGGAGAGGAGACATGGTATGCACTGTGATCTATTGTAGCTTTTGCTTTGCCCCAATACCTATTTTATGAATGTTTATTCACTACATGACATTTTGTCTCCATGTTGTTACATTTATTTGAATGTGCTTTCTCAGATGTTCTGCTATTAATGAATTGTGTGGTTTTCTTTTTAGGTAAATTCAAGCCTGTGATCAAGAAGGCAATGGTGGAGCTTGAAGGTGTATATATATATATTCTTCTATTGTCTACTCTACAAAATTAGTGAGAACTATATTTTTCACCCACATGGAAGGATAGCAATGAAATGATGGGGATGGGAAATTATTTTCTTTTATGGGCCCATAATGTTTACCTTATCATATTAATCCCCATGACATGCTTAGTTGCTCAACCTTCAAGTTCATGGATGCGGATTTTCAGTTCTTAATAAACAAGGATTTGCTATATAAGATACTATAAAGATTGTTGTTATAATATCTGCTCTAATTATCTTTGATACTGATCGACTAAATTTCAAATTGAATCTTCAGGGGCACCCTTCAAAAAGTTTGCCTCCTTGAGGGATGAGTGGGCCCTAAAAAATCGCTACATTAGTCCGGGTATGCATTGACTGTTTTCCTGCATTCCTGTTTCTTCTGTCTGAACCCAAGTCATGATCCTCTCTTTAGTTTTTAAATTTGTGTTGTCGTTTATGTTAGCTAGAAATCAAATATAAGTTGGAATTTCTTTTAATGTTTGAACTGGAGTAACGCTCCTGATGATGATCTTAACTGTAGGTCCAATTCAATTCACTGGCCCAGGATCTGATGCAATTAGTCACACTTTACTCTTGGAGCTTGGTGCACAAGCTTAAGACATACCGAGGCCTTTTTGATGGGGGCAATTCATGTTTTTGGGGAACTACTGCAAATAGAATAGACCGGAGATTAGTCAAGTGGTTGTGTTTTTCACTTTGGAACTTTCCTAGAGAATAGTTTTTGCTTTAGTCGATGTGTATTTATTGGTAAACTCGTGTTGCATCAACATCATCGACTTATGTTTATGTTTTGGGAATATTTTGCTGCATGATCGTCTAGTTCGATGTTAGTCTCATCATTTAGGTACCGTAATAGTGATGTAAATTTAGGAGGTTGAGACTTGAGAGTACCTGAGTGAGAAAATTTTAAGGTGGATTGTGTTTGGAATAAGATGAGGAAACCTTATGATCCTCCTTCAGTGCCTTGTGTATTGGAACTCTGCGAGGGTGACCACAGTAACGAGTAATTTTTCTCGCAATTTAACTACTAGTTTTTTGTAGGAGTTTTTGAAAAGTTTAATAGTTTGTTTTTTAGAAATAATAATTTACATAATTTGTTCAACGTAGAACTCTGGTTATGATGGTTTATACATTTACTTTGACTTAAATTCAATATAGTTTGTAAAAATAAATGCTAAATGAATAAGGCCTGTAAACTTTTAACACCAATCGAAATGGATAGATTCCTTGTTTTACTTGTGCTAATTGAAAGTGAACTGTCCTTTTTCCATAACTATTTGGGGAGTGGATTCTCTCGTGTGAGAGTTCCATTTTGATCTTATATTGAAATCTCAACCATTAAAATTTCATGAGAGAATCCATACCCAATTATTTGAGAGTGGATTCTCTCGTGTGGGAGTTTCACAGTTTCGTATAAATGTAATCATCTGCATTGCTTTATTTTTTATTTTGGGTGTGGCAACTGACTCGGTTTTGCCTGTGAAGCATGTTCCTAGTTTGATCTTTTTGGCTGGGGAAGAATTTTTTATTTCCTGTGTTCAAATCAAAGAAAAATTTGTCAATCCCTAGTATCTCTCTAAAATGTCGTGTCATTCTGTGATCATGAAACGAATGATCTCTTGTACCTAAAAAACGGGGATAAATTGCAAGCTAGCCCCTCAAGAATACATTCCGTGTAATTTGGGTGAAAAACTTTAGAACCACCTCAATTTGAATAATATGGATTACATTCAGAAAGAAATCCCTGCGCTATCCGTTAAACTCTAAACTAATGTCATAGACAGTGAATAGGATTCGACCAAAAAAAAACGAAGACAGTGAATAGGGAAGCAAGTGTCCTGGTCAAAATAGACATTTTTTAAGATAAGATAACGCAGTTTTTATGATATGCAGATATGATCATATGACCTGTGTTTGTCATTAATTGTTTTTACTGAATATAATATGGAGCGATGAGTGTTGGCAGCTGAGCTAGGCGAGAAATTAATAGCAGCACATTTAAATTTTGTATAATAATCCATGGATACATGGGTGTTATTAACTTAACCAAACCTGATCATTCTTTTAAGATTACTTATTCTGCAAGAATGTAAAGGAGATAAAACTATACGGAGGAATCTATATTATTCAACAATCTAAAAGATAAATTATTCTAAAAGGATAAACTATTATAAATATATAAAAAAAACTGATATTATCTAACATAAAACGAGGAGATAATTTAATAACATTCGAATTCTTCCTCAATGCTCGTCATATATATATATATATATATATATATATATATATATATATATACATACATATATATATATTAGTAGTGATAAGATTGATAACATGCATTATCAACAAAACATTGAGTCAATCACTTTCATGTCTTGTTCAATTTTTTTAAAATGTTAATTTTTGGTCCCGATGACCAATAGAACCTTGTACTCTACTCAAATATCACAGTTAAGCCTAAGCGGGTTGTTCTATAGTAGTATAATATGAAATGAAAATTTCAACAACATGAATACATAATCATTTTGATAAAAAAAAACTTGATCACTTCGAGACGCGTGCATGATCAAAGATGGTGAGGTGGAGTTGGGTGAAGGGGCAAAACCTTTTTGCCATTGGCACTTGGCAGTGTGTGTGACAATTAATCAACTAGACGTTTTACCGTCTTTAGGTCACAGTAGATAGATTTACATGAAAACGCATCTATTTCTTTATTTCTTTATACACAATCATGCATTCAGATACAGACACGAAGGGTTAAAAAAAATGCCGGTTGTGTAGTATGACTCCGTAAGCATGTATCAACTCAAGTAACTTTAAGGTATACGACTTTTAAATAATGTTCATTGGACATTATTGAACCACACATGACTTAATTTACATCTCACCACCAGTACGGGAGGTTGGGTTGGGTCCATAATTTTGTAAGCTTCTGCAGGATATGTATGGTATATTATGGATATCTGTTATGATTTGGAAGCAAATAAAATTAGCACAAGCTTACAATCTGCTTCTGCTTCGCTTGTTTTGTTTCCCTTTTGCATGGCTTCTTGTGAAGTGTGCATTTACACTCACTTGAATATGCACACTGAAAAGGAGGGCCATTTTCTCTCTCTTGAAGACACCACATACTCTATTTTTCTTTTGGAAATAAAAGGTGTATTTATTTATTTTTTTAATTATGTTACTCATTTAATCTCTGTATTTACACATTTTTATGTTTTACTACTCCTTATACCTGAAATTATCTCGTTTTAATTTATATATATATTTCAGTTTCTGTCATCTAAATATGAAGACTACAACAAGTTAAAAAGTATATGTGTAGGGACTAGATAAAAAAAGTACGTGTAAAAATTTAAAATAATAGTTTTTAAATATAAAAGTTAAAACATAATGATTATAAAAACATACACTAAGTGCGTGTTTGTTTGCACGCTATATATGTACGTCTGTCTATTATTTTTCACAATGATGTGAATTAAAATCAAACATGTTGTAAATAAGTAATTAAGTCTTATTTTTTTAAGTTTTTTTTGCTATTATATTTTTTAAAGTTTCATTTCTATAATTTAGTTTTCTATATATAGACCTACTTATGTTTTATGCTAAAAAGATAAATAGAACTTTTCTTTTCTTTTTCGCTCTTTTTTTAATAAAAAAGGCACAAAATCAGTACAACAATTTTAAGTACGAGATTGACGATTTTTTTTCTTAATAGTACGCTGCTTGGGATTATAACCTTTCCTGTTATTCGTACTGCATCGAGCAAGGACTACCCTATATGGATACTGAGTTGGAATTTCATAGCGAAAATATGTTAATGCAATTTTTTGTATAATGTTTATCTAATGAAAGGAAAGATAGTAAGAAAAGAAAAAGGTATTTTAAATATTATAAAAATATCCTATGAATAATATATCCCATTCTTTTCGGTGGAAAAGGAAGCAGGGATCATAAATTTAAAATAAATAGAAGCTAATGATATATTTGATTTTCCTGTAACATAAATTTTTAAATATTTTCTTTATTCTTCACAAGTATCTTTTTTGAAAGGTAATCTTTTAAAGTAAGGTCCAACATCAAATATAAACATATCTTTTAACAAGAATTCAAACTATAATTCGCTATATTATGAGGAATTAGTTTCTTTTGCTAGCTAGATTCAACTCTCGGTTAATATAAATTTTAAAATATGCAAACTATATAAGAAAAAAACTAATTAGTTATCCTTTTAACAGTAATCAAATTAGTTATATACAAAATAAGAATAAAATGAGAGAAAAAAAAAAGCTGAAAAGGGTTTGTCTAATTGACCTAAAGTAAAAATGGGATTAAATAACCCCATCTTGAATAACAAATAGAATTTAGAGAATTGTCTTATTTTAAAATTATATCATTAATGTTATAATTATCGCATTTAATGTATCA